>CM035816.1:3688665-3956165 GCA_020458035.1 Magallana ariakensis | reverse complement strand
CACAAAGAATTAATCTCTCTTTTTTACTTTCAAATTAAAGTTTAAGAAATATATAGAGCAATCGGAAATGCATATTTCTTTCAGTAATTTTATATTTAATCTTTCAAAAGCACTTCGAATGATATAGAATCTTCATTATTTAGGTTTAGATAAAACTCTTCAAATATACATCCACACATGTATTATTTGAAACCTAATTAAAATTTACTAAAAGTTTCTTCGTTTTGTATTACAAATTTAGTTTAAATAAACTCATGTGTTGATTAAAGTATTTACTAAAATAATAAAAAAAAAAACCTGTTTAAATCTTGGTTGTATCATCTTTGTTTTATTTTTGCATTCGTTAATTTACACGTTAAAGCTGTTGGTTTTTTTTTATTACTAAAGAACGTGCTACGCCCTTGTCTCTCACGCTTATGGAGCTTTGCAGTTAGCTATTATGTTTACTGCTTTATATTATTGTGTTTATAATTGCCATTAATTGGGTTAAATTGTTTTTCAAACTTAAGACGACAAAGTTAAGTTGACATTCCTTGTAAACAGACAAGAATTCATCAAAATATGGATGCGAAAGCTTCGCAAATTGTACAATTTCAACATAATTAATTTTCAATATAAAAAATAGCGAGAAAATTTCTACGTATTTATATAAATACGACAAATTTATAACGCAAAATAATATTATGACTTAATCAAAGTCAGCAAAGCTTGAAATGAGAGTTAAATCATCAAAGATATATCAACTTGTGTTTTACTCATTGTATAAGTCGACATAATTTTGACAATATATACATTTTATAGGAATATGGCACTAATTTTAATTTGCCATTAAGAGATTTAAAACAACATCAGGAGGCGGTTATACGTTTCCGTACAAATCCGATCGTGTGGAAATTAAGAAAATATAATCGTTGTTGTCCAAATAATCAAAATTGAAAACACCGTCCTAGAAATAAAAAAATAGACTGAAAAGGCGAACCAATCGACTTGTTTTAGATCTCATATGCATGGAACACTGATTTTAAATGTATTGTTTCACAATGCAATCAAATAATAACTACTTTGAATATGTATGTTATTATAACAAGATATTTTCTCATAATTAAAAGATAATTAACTCGTTATTACGAGATCTTTTCTCGTAATAACGAGATAATTAACTCGTTATAACGAGATATTTTTTCTTAATAACGAGATAATTTTCTCGTAATAACGAGATCTTTTCTTGTAATTACGAGATCTTTTCTCGTAATAACGAGATTTTTTCTCGTAATAACGAGATAACTAACTCGTGATAACGAGATCTTTTCTCGTAATTACGAGATAAAGATGTTTTTTTTTTTTTTTTTTATGTGGCCCTATTCGGCTTTCGTAGTCATCTCAATACGATTGAAAGAACCTTGACGGGAAGTAAAACAGTAAACAATCAATCATCAGGGTCGATGTGTGCAGCTAAAACTCTTACCTTCCAGCGTAACATACGTTTGACTGAAGAAAGCACCAAGTCCAAAGCCCAGACCTGGTCCAAATATCCCGATACCCATTATCACACCTGAAAGAAGTGTAACGATCATTGTATATAAAAAAACCGGAGGAAATGTCCCGGTAATCCTCGACATTCTGCTCCTGCTTTAAAATTCAGTATATAACGAAAAGAAGTAGTGTGATTTATTGAAATATAACATTTTTAAAAGATATTTCGTTAGGTTACTAAAACGTTTCATTTGTTAAAAAATTCACACAGGTTAAAAAATGTTTGTGACATGGTAGTAGTCACAACACTTACAAACACTACACCCTCTAAGCCTCAAACTACGCATGCGGCAATTCAATTCTTACCTATTGTCGTCGTCTAAACAAGGTAAAAAAACCTCGTCATCAACACTTTCACCATTAGGTTTTTGAGGTATTATATTTTTGATACAATAATGTAAAATGGATATTAATTTCGTACCAATGAAACATGCTGTTTTCTGTTTAGGCACATTGTCATCTATATAGGTAATGATGAAAGGCTGTCTGGGGGCCTTCCCGAACCCTTGAATTATCATCCCAATGGCAATTATTACAATGGCGATGGAGGTGAACTTCGTTGGAGCCCCGATCTTGGCCAGGTTTGGATCACAGCCTACTTCAGACGATTTGTTTGCAAAAGAACACAACTGATCGTCCGAGTTAAAAAATGTGTTTTGGGAAGACATATTGGCGGGAATCTGTTGGTCCGTGTTAGCGACAGGCGATAAGAAGTAAGCCAGGGAACAGAAAACCCCGGACATACCAAAACAGAAGGTGGACACGAACAAGGATCGCGGGATGTGGAGGGTGCGGGCAAGATTGGCCACAAATATGGTGGTCAGAAGAAATCCGATGTCATTGCAGCTCATCAGAAACCCGCTCTGGGCGCTGGTGAAGCCAAATTGTTTCTCTAGCGTAGTGATTTGTGAGGACATATAGACTGAGATGGCGGAGGTACACAAAGAGGCTGGGCAGTAGAAGGCCACGAAAACCCCGACCCTTGCACAGCGCTGTAGCAGGCTGGGTCTGAAGCACAGCACCCCACACTGCTCATCCGGGTCACTAGGCGCCATCTTTCTTGAAAATCTAAAAAAAAAAATAAGCTAATTAGCTTGTATACAAACAAATCTTTTTATTTATTTTTCACTTATCATCCGCCTTCTACATTTATTAGAAAACAGTACGCGGTACCATGATGTTATCATCATACGAATATAAAGAGGACAAAAAACGACTACTGCATGAATTCATTAAGTAGCATTTGAAGAAAAAAATAGCAGCTAAGTAAGGCTCAATTGATAAAGACAGTTTAGATATTGTTTGCGAGGATTGTTTGAATTAACGATATATTACCTTTTCCGTCAATGCGTCCAGTAATCCACGACTTCACAGATTTCGACTGAAAAGCGTAAATAATGAACAGCTGGGTATTACATATCTTACATAGGACATACCCCAGTCACGTTTTCTTCACATAGGTTAGCGGTCATAAATTTAAAATTCCACCGACGAAGATTAATTCAATGTTTACAAACACTGCGCTATTAAGTACTAACTCAACGGCGGGTAGGCTCGTATGGGGTGTAAAATAGAACAGCCCGCACGCTCAGCATAACCGTCTCTTTGGTGCTACTTTAGTGTTGGGACTCGTACATAATATGTCGACGTTATAATCATCATTTTGTTTTAAGAACTGAATGAATTTTTCAGAAGCAATAGATATTAGGGTGCTTTTGCACCCAGTTCTATACATCTCAGGTGAAATGCGCCCCGTCCCAGTTTTTGTACCCGATTCGGATTACAATTGAAAACAATTTTATAACTTATTCCTCAAAGCATGTCTGTGATGATTGTACGTACAGAGCTGTCTCGTTATCCAGATAATCTTTACTTATAATCTTATGCTGGTTTTATATTTTGTCTCGTACAATACTTTGCACTTTTGATTGTGGTAATAATTTGTAGACCCTTTTTGTATTGGCATTGCTGATACATAAACAACAAAAGTGGCGTTTCATTTCAGGGTGAATTTGTTTTGAGATTAAAATATGATTATCTTACCTTTTAAAGGTACATTTTGCTGTTAAACCTACATTCGAATGTCACATTTATTGAAAAACTCATTTTAAAGACGTGTAAGATATTACATGTTCGCAAAACACCCCACCCCCAGTTTTTATTAGATCTAGATTTGGCAATTCAACCTAATCAGGAAACGTTTTAAAATAATGACATTGTTGTTAAATGACACGGTTCTTTGTTATATAGACTTATGATGACATGAAAAATACTTTTTGAGGTATTTCATCAGCACTTGAAGTTAATGCATGATGCAGGCATTTTTTGAAAGCGATATGGTTATAATTGTGACTGCCTTAATTTTTCAGTAAATTGTGCCCTAAAAGTCTAAAAAGATGCTTTATATGAATGCACGAATAAATGCGCTTTTAGCCTTTATCGACGCTATGAAGTGCAGGTATGTCGTTTGTATTAGTTATTGATAACGATAGCTTTGCAAAGCATGAAATACACGTATGTAAGGTGCATGATGCCCTGCAAAGGTTCATGTATATAAGATAAACAATAACCGACACCACCGCCCCTTAAATACTAGTAACAGTTACTTGGTGTCGTGTTTATCAGTAATCTATAGGATTATATTAATCTATACAGAAGGTACAAGTGTCGGGTTAACTTTTATAGAAGGCCCTGCGTCACATTTAACCTGTACAGAGGAGCAGTATGTCACTTCAATATCTTTGTATCAACCTACATTGGAGGCTATTTTTTTACAGTAAAATGCGTCCTTTCGTGGTTCATGCCGGTATGAAGGTAGCTAGCATTGCAGAGAAATTAATAGCCCGCGTGATTGTTTTCTGCAATGCTACATATGTAGCTACATTTATAGCCCGAATGAATCACCAAATGAAGCATTTACATCTATCTTTGAATCATCTAATCCATAAACGTCATTAAAAGTACGTTATAATTAATCATTATCATTTATTTTAAAAAACGTGGCATAAAAGCAACAGTCAATTTCCATATAAGTGAAGTATGTCATGGTAACTAGTCTGAGTTCAGTCCATACATGTATGACACATAATCTCCTTATAACGACTTGTTGTCTCGTACTTACGACTAAGTATCTCGTTATATCGACATATTGTCTCGTTACAACTACTTAGTATCTCGTTATATCGACTGATTGTCTCGTACTTACGACTAAGTATCTCGTTATATCGACTTATTGTCTCGTACTTACGACTAAGTATCTCGTTATATCGACTTATTGTCTCGTACTTACAACTAAGTATCTCGATATATCGACATATTATCTCGTTATAACGACTTAGTATCTCGTTATATCGACTTATTGTCTCGTACTTACGACTTAATATCTCATTATAACGACTTATTGTCTCGTACTGACGACTTAGTATCTCGTACGTTCGACTAAGTTTCTCATTTGTACGACTTAGTTTATGTCGGTATAACAAATCGTTATCTCGTTATAACGACTCATTATCTCGCACGTACGACATATTATCTCGTTATAACGACTTATTATCTCGTTATAACGACTTATTGTCTCGTACGTACGACTTAGTTTATGTCATTTTACGACTTAGTTTATGTCGTTATAACAACTCATTATCTCGTACGTACGACATATTATCTCGTTATAACAACTTAATATCTCGTTATAACGACTAATTGTCTCGTACGTACGACTTAGTTTATGTCATTTGTACGACTTAGTTTATGTCGTTATAACGACTCATTATCTCGTACGTACGACATATTATCTCGTTATAACAACTTAGTATCTCGTATGTACGACTTAGTATCTCGTACGTACGTTTCAGTTAAAATTTAAATTCTAACAGCATTCTGGCAGCAATACGCTTCCTTACTATACAATTAAGGCATCAATCAATTTTTGAAAATTAAAAGAATGCGGATCTTTTACGCCGACAGCTAGGTCGTTCTTTGGATTGCGTACTTTTCAGTCTATTTATAATTTATATGCATGTATTAATTACAATCAATTGCCGTAAAACAAATAAAGGAAACATACTATGTGGATATAAATATAAATCTATAATATCCAAATCTTGATATAGACCGGGCTGTCAATTCAATCAATACAATACAAATTCACAGGCCATTTTGACGCAAAATTGTTTACAGTCAGAATCTTGGTTGTCTAAATTCCCTGACCCTCATTGAAATTAAACGAGCACTAGACTTTCACAGTAATTGAAATTCGTGGTCAGTAATTCATAAAAAAAAACGAGTAGTTGAGTACAGAACCTTTTAGGTGGCACGGGACAGTTTTTTTGGTACAATTCATTGTAGCCAGGGGATGTGTGTCTTCGGAACTCTGTAACTAGAATTTCCTCAGTTCCCATTCAGCACAAATACCTTTAATTCACTTGTCATAGGGCCAATCACTAATTTCTGAAGAGAATTACTAGTCAAAACCTGTAAAATTTTCTACATACTGGATTTTATGAGATTTTGACCCTTTCATATTTTGCTAATTTTTCATGATTTTTCAGCTTTTTAGACCTCCCCCAGCTAATTCCCTGCAAAGGGTTGACCTTCCGTACCGTGTGCATGTTGCACCATCACATGTCAGAAACTTACCGGTGTATAGTTTACAATGTCCCATCCACCTACTTTTCGTGTTATTTTACCTCCTTTCTGTCACTTGCAATTTCACTGTGTAAAGTCAACACAACAGTCATAGCCGCGGTTTCGCATTTCACTTCTGATTCTCGTGTACCTAACATATGGGGCCTACATATTGCATGTCAATTTCAACAAGAGACATCCCTCTAACTAATGATAATCATTAAAAATAGTTTCATGAATTTTAGCAACACTCATAAGCCTTCAAGTACAGCAACTCTCAATTTTACAAAAATATTGACCGGGTACTTTATCCGAAACTGTCCCTTGCTACCTTAATCTTTTTAGTGCCTTCATTAATTGACGGTCTCTTCTCCTCGGTAGTTTTCTTGAATGCTCTTTCTAAACAACCTTTTAAAACCACACATTTCATGGTTTTAACAGGAATAGGTTTCATTTCAATATTTCGTTATAAACCCCTTGCACAGATGACCAGTTCAAACAAACGATTAGTTATCGCACGGATGTGTTTATTTATAACAGACTGTGGTTGCTGCTATTTGCAAAATATATATACCTGTTATCTGGTAATTGGCGGCATAAAATTGTGTTCTAAAAATGAACGCCGCAGACAGCTTGCTTTAAAGCTCGACATCACTTCATGAATCAAACGTCTACTAAAGTCCCTTCTTCTATAAACCATCAGATATTTCAAACATTCTTTAAAAAAATTACTTAAAACAAACATATAGAGGGGATATTTTTTTTTTCAAAATGTTTGTTTTAAGTAATTTTCTTCAATGAATGTATACATTAGATTGTAAATATGTCATAAAAGATTATTTAAAGAAAAATTATGAGTAAAGTCCCGGGGGTCTAGATACTTGGGGGTGGGGGATGTAGGGGGAGGGGTCGGTCCTGTCCTCAGGCACCTGTGGACGCAAATGACGTATTGTTGGGGTGCACGCGGGTTTAGCATAATATACGATGTATACGAAATGATAATAACGTAAAAATGTCAATAATATAATATTTGATTGACAATTGGTAAATATTATATAACTTTCAAGGCAAAGGGATCATTCTTTGAATATAATAAGGTGAACAAATACGGGCGGGCGTGATCAAATCTATCATAAAGCCCTTCGAGCTTAATTGGATTTGATCATTCACGACAATGTATTTGATCACCTCATAATGCTTAAAGAATGATCCCTTATTCCTTATTCAACAGTGGTTAGTGATAAATGGCTTTACACTGATATCACTACTCAGATATCCCCACTTCGACATTTTTGGCAACAGGTCTGTGGCCTCTATGATCGGACAGCTCTCGATCAATCACAGAACCCGGATGTCAAGGTCGGTAGATTTAGTAGGCCTAATAGTTTTTGTATACATTGTCGATAAAATTGCAATATATAATGACCCCGCAAAGCGGTTTGATCATCCAATTCGATCAAAGGTTTTGTATTTTTTGATAATATAGGTATCTTTTAAAAACTTCAGACAATTTTTGTTTGGTCATCTTCGCAATATCTAGCTGTTAATCTATAGCTCACTGGTCTACCATCCAAAATTTTTTCAGAGCAGTGAGCTACAGATCTGCGGCTACACAATATCTTAATCTGAATTCTGAATTCCAATGTTGTCCGTGTTCGATGATCTGTTTCAGCCGTTCCTTTTAGTTCTCGAATAAGGAGCAACAACTCTACCTCATAATTACTGTGTCAAAACTGTTTTACTGCAAAACATTGTTTTTTAATATTTTAATGATATTTACTAAAATGAGAAGATAAGCCACCCAAAAAATCGCTTGTTCGCTTAATCAGATAAGAAGAGTTCGGTTGTACCTGAACACCTGGACCACGTTTTGTTCAACTTTCACTGTCGATCTAACGATAACACCCCTGCTAATGTGTTCGGAATGTTTTCTTTATCGTTGCTAAGTATGTAATAAATCCAGAGGTGCTCGAATGAAAGTTCACGAGACTTCGCCGCGGAAGTATAAGTGTTCGGATAATATTCTCAAAATACGTAAGTACTGGCCGTTTTTTATATCATATGCTACTTTGATTTATGTTAAAACATGAAAATCTATTCAGATTTATGTCTTATTTCATCATCTAGAGGTTATTAAAACTTTACGATGATATTCAGAAAAGAGTTATCGTTCGTGTTCAACCACTCTACACGTGGTTGAAAATGTAAACATAAGGTTGCTTAATAAAATCATAGCCATGTTTGATGCTTTTGGTGTGCAATACCATGATTTTTAAAAAAGGAATTGGTGTCTGTTTTGTAATAAAACTAAGTATATCGAGCCATTTTCATGTGACATTCTGCATAAAATAGTATAGTCTGTTTCACTATTGATGTTATTACTAGGTCAGGCGCGGATCAAAAATTAATCCTTAGGGTGGGTCGCTACTAAGCATTTTAATTGTGGCAACAACAGAAAAAAACCTATATGTTCTATTGTCACATTTATTTCTAGAACTCATTTTATCCACCAATCAATGAAGATAAAGTTTAAAATCAATAGACGTCTATATTTTATATTTGATTACAAGTACCTAGATTCTAGAAAATAGACTATAAACACGAGGCACGATTTTTACTGCGAAACTGAAAGGGTCAAATAAAACCACATGGTCTAAATTTGAATGAAAATAACATTCGCAGGGGTGGATAAGAAATTAATATAATTTTATATCGGTGACTGGGAAATCAACAGAAGCCCTAAATCATAATAGGAATTACATGATGAATTGATTTCAGTTTATTGAATATCTCTTCAGTTGAGAATTTATTGATTTTTCAAGAAGAAAAGCATTTGTATATGTTCTGATACCAGACACATGTTTGAAATGGTAAACGCTTTGGCTTGTTTTGAGCAAGATTTCCAGCGTTTCCCTCTGATCAGAGAGTTTCATTAATCACATCTTTCTTCTGTTGGCCGTTTTGTAAACACTTGTCACTGAAAATTGTCCTACCTTTAACCAGAGGTGAAGACAGAAAGCTACCTTGGTTCCTCTTGTTCAACATCTTTCTGCTGTGAAATGATTTGCGATGGAATCAGTGACGTCATTTACTGTAATAACGTTACGCAGGAGAGAAAACTTACGTGTGTCTTTTCTAAACCATACATCAGAGTACAATCTGAACATGGATAATGACGTCATTATGTACCATGTTAAAGTAAAAAAGAAGGTGAAACTATATCAGTTAGCTTAATTGATTTTTTTTTTAAATTATGTTAATAGAAACGTCAGTACACAAAACGAGCTGGGGAAGTATTTAAGCCCGTCAAAGTGTGATGATACAAACTGAGAAACGGTAAAATATATTGCCGTGTCCAATTTAGCCATTCAATAAGTGTATAGCGATCTCTCTTTATTTAAACGCATATTTTGTTAAGTAAAGAGAGATCGCTATACACATATTTCATTTATAATAAAAGAAATAGGTGTAACGCCGAAAAGTGACTCCCGTAGAATATTGACCCGGGGGTCAAATTTCTACGGAGAAAACTGACCCAAGGTCAGTATTTTATGACAAGTAGGGTCCTTTTTCTACAGTAGAAAACAATTCCAGACCTGTAGATCTTCTCAAGTGAGATATAAACCCCTGAAATGAGCTCGAACCCCTGGGAGCCACTTGGTGGTACCCCTACAGCCCATATTTGAGACCGAGAAATAATAGCCCTATAGGCCCCCTACACTGCCCGTAATCCGTTTAATGCACACTTCAAAGATAAAGGATATAATGGTCCACTTTTCACCCCTATATAATTGTGAAATGCTCAAAAATGCCAAAGTTCGGGTGAGCTAAATAGTCTCTTGTATATATCTTTGCATTTTTTTTCTTGAAGGTTCACGTCAAAATATGGCTGACACAAAATAATCCCAAATTAACCTTTGGATTTTTCTTGATTGGTTTTCATTTTTGATAGAGGCTTATTTTTGTATGAGAATTAAATCACAATAATAAGATGTCTGAAAGTCCTTTTTTGTAATAATTAGACTACTTTTCTGAATTTTCGATGCATGTTATTTCCGGAGAGAAGTAAACAGACCCGGGGATCAATTTTTAAGCACACGTATAGACAAATACCAATATTCATTAATTTTATTAAACACAAACGCATTTATAATTCTTATTCAGGTGAGCTTTACTGCCTCCGAAGTTGTCGTTGCCCATACAAATTATTCATGCAAAAATCGTCTTGTTATTAATTAAAAAGTAAAATATAATTTTCGGTTCGAGTACTCTCAGTACTTTGATGATTTTCCTTATTGGCTGCTAGCTTCTACGGGCTTAGAGGCTGCTGTTAGTGGCTGCTAGCTTCAGCCTGGTGTGTAGGCATTCATGTTTGGCGAATGTCCGGGGAGGGGGGATGGCGAAAGCATATGAAAGATTAGACAGAACTAAGTAGGCGCCTCCTGTTTTACCCTTTTACATCTATAACATCACTTTGAACAAAGCGATATCTGTGTTTATCTTGAAGTACTTGTCAGCTTGCCTTGTGGAGCCCCTTCGCTAAGCCTTTTAAGGGTTGTGCCCCCCCCCCCCCTCAAGGTATATGCATTATGATGTGCTCGCATGCGCTCCCTTTTTGCATTATGCTCGCTTTGCTAAATATGTCCCATTATTATAGCAGATGATGACAAACATAAACTTAATGATTACGTATTGCAAAACTTTAGAGAAAAAAAAACCAGAATACAGATGTGAAATTTCGAATTTTTTAATATCTGTTCCATTTAGCTACACTGAATGTCTGACAACCAAACAAAACACCGTCTTATATTACAGGTACACATAAGACAGCGACTCGCGTGTAAATTCGTAATTTTGGATTTATCACGATTGCGCTAACGTTACACTAAATTTATGTGTGATAAACCTGCATCGCCGCCATTATGTACTCAATAAAATTGTGTAAGTACAGGCACGTAGCATCGTTTGTTTAAAGGGGATAGGACAGACTAAACCGAAATCAGGACAATCGAAAAGAAAAAAGGAAAACATTTTTTGCCTGTTTTCAAAATCCTAATGCGTGGGGGGGGGGGGGGGGGGGGGGTTAGGATTTTTTTTCTATATTTTTATATCTGCTTCCAAAGACGGGGTTGGGGGGGGGGGCTCCTTACAAATGTAAACTTAATTAAAACAGTTACCATGGGAGGAGAGGTTTGGAATTCGACTGCGTTGTTTTAACCATGAACAAAGTGGCCACCTCTTTTAATTAAAAGCTGGCAAAAAATAAACAAAAACAATCACTTTTTTGAATGAGGACTTTTGGTCTCAAGGCTTGACCCCATATTTTGGCCTGGCCTCGGCCTCTACAAAAAATTTTGGCCTCTATTTTATTTTCATATTTATTTACATATTTGATAATTTTATTGAATTTTGATTTAAATGCAAAACACATGAAACATCACACTAGATGGCTTTTAGTGTCTTATAGTGATAGTTTCCTAAACATGTTTATGACTACAAGTACATGTATGAGTGATTGATTCTAATAGATTTTGATCAAGTCTGCTTTTAAATTCCAAAGTAATTTAAGAATGTAATATACTGCCATTGTATTGCCATGGTTTTTTTCAATGTACATTGTACTTAAACTCAGACTGCTCTCAGTATCGGCCAATACCTATATCAAATACTTGTTTGAGAAAAAAATAATTGCAGAGACCAATTTGTGTTTATTCCAACCAACATTAAAGGTCACAAAACGTTTTGCGTTGTTCAAATTTTGATATTGACGTTCCAAAATTGTTTCCTAAATATACAAATAACACATGCATGAAACTCTACTCTAATGAAAAGGTAATGATAAATGACATCGCTGAATCAAGTTATTGGAGGATGCAATGTTGCAGTCATTCACAAATGGCATTATATCAAACCGAATGCTGTTTACCTGACGACCCGTCAAGTACACTGCAATACTGTAAAGAACCCCCCTTCCCGACTTTCTGTATGCAAGTTGCAACACGTTGATGACGACTTCGTTTTTTTTACTTTTTTAAATTGAATTTTCCACTTTCACAACATGTACAAACGTGACATACCTCGTACATTAGTTGATACAATCATATTGGAAAACTTTTGACAATTTGAATATTTTATTCTGTACAGTCCTTATGTTGTGAAAGTAAATTTTGAGAGAGAGGGAAAGAGATAAAGGGGAGAGAGCGAGGGAAAAGGGTAGGGGCATTGTTTACATATGTATGTAAAATATAAACTATATTCACGTGATATGTCCCTGTTTTACATATATACTTGAAAGAGGATAAAGAAATGGGAAAAAAAACCCATTGCAGTTCAAAACAAAATAGAAAAAAAACAATAAAGAAACAATTTAACCATATATACCAGAGTACTACAGCTTATCACATATTTTTGAAAATAGCTTTCATACTCGTTATATCTACAAATTTTCATTAGCACATATTTTTCGGTCAAAAGCCTTTCTATTATAGCATTATTTAATTTATGTATATTTGGATCTGGGTTCCTTTTATATTTACAAGAAAAAATATAATGCTTCATAATAAGAACTACCAAGTTAAAAAATTATAAACTTGTCTATTTTTATATTTTCTAAAGAGAACTGATTGTTTTATATCAAATGTTATTAACAAATCAGTCTCAAAATCTATTCTGCAACATCAGTCCATAATCCTTTTACTACAGTACATTCATAAAATAAATGTCCAATACTCTCTTTATCTCTATTACAGAAAGTGCACACAGGAGACACTGCTTTTTGTTTTGAAAAGATATTTATTTGTCGGAAATATTCTATGAATAATTTGGAACTGTAATCAATGTAATTTTGATTCTTGTGTTATTACCCTTTTGTCTCCATTTTGATATACATGTAGATGTAAATGTTTCTCTCTTTTTATCTAATAATAAGTTGTACATAAGTTTGCAACCTTTACAATTATTAGTAAATTGTAGAATATGATTAGGGATAACAGGTCCGTATTCTTTTATAATTTGTAAGTTTGGTATGTATAAATCTTGTGTATGCAATCTGGTCCTTACAACAGTTCTTATACTTCGATTTTTACTTATCAACAAATACATCTCAATAGATGGTATACTTTATTAACACCCAGTTAAGAGATCACTTTTTCGAGAATGGTAATTAAAAAACAGCTGTTGTTTCTACTTTTACAAACTGTTAAAAATGAGTATGATTGCCTAGAACACTTATATGGGAAATCCAAGTAAAGTTTAAAGTTATGTAAGAATATGCCCGTATTAAATACTAGATTCAAATGTCGTTTTTAAATACCAGAGTTATATTCAAATGGAGTCAATGCCAAAGCCCTTTTTAGTGTCATTGCTTCTTTGCAATTTGCTTTCACTGTTATATACCGAAATTTGCAAGTACATTTTTAATGTCAATTTGATTACAACAGATATCGATTTTAAATTGATGCAGTACCATTTGAAAAGTATTCTGTTTCTTGTGTTCAATTCTAAATTCGAAGTTTTGGGATTTGTGATGTGCATATGGTTTTAAAATCAAGCATCGTTTTTGTTTAAAATACATTCTTTTTAAACCTCTTGTATATGTAACAATAAAGAATTGATTGTTAAAAATATATAAATGAGATGACGCATTCAATCGATCGTGGATCTAAGTGATAGGGAATTCAAACTTATTAAGGTCACATTAAATTTACCTATAATAGGCCTCGATCCCCCTTCCAAAAAAATCCATCGGACCACCCACCATCCCTCCCCCGCGGATAATTTTTTTGAATGAATTCAAGCATGTGATGAGATGTGCCTATTTCGGACCATGGTTAATAATAAATTCTTCATTGTGATAGAGACCATGATATATAATTTTGTCTTCCCCTGTAAATTTTACTGGTATCAGTTCCTGTTTGCAATTTGTATGAGTTTTTTTTTCATTAAGATTCATATCATTCCTATTCAGTCATGGTTGGACAATGTACTTTAATTTAAGAAATATATATCTTTTCTCTTTTTTTGGAAAAATTAAAAAACAGACTAAAATGATGATGATAGGCAATGACAGGTGATCAAAAAAGCGAACTCAAGCTGGTAATTCTTACAAGGTTATACGATAAAAAAAATCTAAGTACCAAGCAGGCACTGTAATTCTCCCCCCCCCCCCCCCCCATCACCACTATCCCTGTTTCCACCCTAAGGAAAGGAATGGACCTAAAATAAGTAAACATAGAATATGTTATAAAATTTAGTCAGTATTCTACGGGGTCATTTTTCTACAACCCACACGGAGATAAAATGACTCTAAGGCCATAATATCTACGATGTAATCCAAGTATTCTACAACTGAGTGGGTCATTTTCTACGTACAAAAATGTTCCTCGGTCAATATTCTACGGGGGTCACTTTTCGTCGTTACACCGGCATTCATGGTTTGAAAACCTTTGTTTGAAGCATTTAGTCGATTTTGTTCATGTACAGCTCTTAAAGTATCCGATCCATAATAGCCCCAGATTCAATGAATCTGGATGCATAACACATATGTATGGGATTAATACTCAGTATACTTGGACATAATTTTCATGTTTAAGTATCAGTACGTAGGAGTAGAATGTGTCCTTAAAATGACCATTACCTGTTCTTAAAGAGTTGCCCCCCTTTGATTTTAATCTATGAAAATCAATTTTTAAAAATGATATGCAGTATGGTTAAGAATTTATTTTCAATAGTTTTTGTACTCCTAAGGATTAAAAACATCTTTTCACCAAAGCATTTATTAATATTCTTAGTATTTAGTTTTCTATTTGAAAAAATGTACTTGTCCCCACAGACCTTAATGCAATCTTCATTAATTAATTACTGCTTAATTAATAATATTTTTGAACATTTCTCTCGGTAAATCTTTTTCTTTTCTAAAAAAGCTTTGAATAAATAAAAGAGCATTTGATACATGATATATATTCAAGGTAAGAAAAAGTAGGTCCTAATATGTTTAGGATACCTTAAGGAGTTATAGATCAATTTATTTTTAGTAAATTGAATGGATGCGTTTCCAAAGAAATGTTAGTTTTCGTGCAAATCGTTTGTATAATACTGGAGCAGTGCCAACATTACACAATCAATGGTGGAGTGCCGCCGTCCAAGGTTACCCGGGATATCGTAATATACATATCATGTGTGTTTTTTCTTTCAGATGAATTACACTAACACTCGAGTTGAATGTCGGTGACATCTTAAAAAAACTTAAATCCCATTTTAAGTTATTTTTGTACTAACAATAAAGAAAATACATTTGATCGAAATAATGTAAAATATTTATTGCTCGTCGTGTTAATAAAAGTCACTCTTTAATATAAATGATATAAAATATTATAAGCGTATAAAAGAACATAAAGGAATGTATAGAACTCTCAAAAGCGATAAAATAAAACCTATAAAACTCAAGCATCGTAAAACCACTATTGCGGCCAGCTGAATACGCCAAATAATCTACTTCCGGTGCAGTTTGATTTTGGTGGGAAAAAGTTGTTCTTGAAATCTCCTAACATATTTCCGGCGGGGCGATAAATCCCGCACACATATACTTTGCAGCCATCCACTGGTTTCTTGTGCATAGTTGACCCTTTTCTCTCCATTTTGATATATATGTACATGTTTCTTTCTTTTTATCTATTAATAAGTTGTACATAAGTTTGCAACCTTTACAATTATAAGTAAATTGTAGAATATGATTAGGGATAACAGGTCCATATTCTTTTATGATTTGTAAGTTTGGTATGTATAAATCTTGTATATGCAATCTGGTCCTTACAACAGTTCTTATACTTCGATTTTTACTTATCAACAAATACATCTCAATAGATGGTATACTTTATTAACACCCAGTTAAGAGATCACTTTTTCGAGAATGGTAATTAAAAAACCGCTGTTGTTTCTACTTTTAAAAACTGTTAAAATGAGTATGATTGCCTAGAACACTTATATGGGAAATCCAAGTAAAGTTTAAAGTTATGTAAGAATATGCCCGTATTAAGACCGCAGAACATTAACTTGCAAGATTGGAACTTTACAGCATACGTCAATTTCACCTGTTACAGTCAAAACATTTAAAATGGGCGGAGACAAATTGACGCGGACGTTTTAGAAAACATTGGATTGATACTTTAGTTTTATGAAGTGTATTTTCAATCCACCTCAGCGGTTCTAACTTGCTATATAAGTTAATTAAAGCGATCGAAAAACGTGTGCAATGTTGGTGAATTTTTTGAAAACTTTCTTTAAGAATAATTTTATTTCACTTATAATTATACTATAAAATATTTGTTATAAAAAAAGTTGAATGAAGTTAACATTAAAAACTACATTGTATAATGTTTTGCGGTCTTAATATCAGTAACGGAATTTTCATAAATATTTACGTACCTCAGAAATCTTCAACAATGTCGATATAAGTGATTTTTTTTTTGTTAGTGTATGGCTAGATAAACAATGAACGCGTATATCTATTCGTATACATTACTTAGCGAATTTTTTTTAAATCTAAGTATAATTTTAATTTATTAAATCGGAATTTGAATTATTCTCTTCTGTGAATAAACCCCGTTTCAACAATGGCCTCACTTGATTTCAGACCTGTGAGGACTGATTCTGTTAAGTCATCGGACCAATGCTTTGTCTTGCGTATAATCTTAGGATCTTCTTATATTTGCTGATTATATACTTATTGATGAAATAAAATGATTTTCAATCGCTTTGCTGATACGAAATAAAATGCTTTTACATCGCTCTAACTTTAATAGCATTAATTTAGAAGCGCTGAGGTGGATTAAAAATACACTTTCTATAACTACAGTTTCAATCCAATGTTTCCTCACACGTCCGCGTCAATTTGTCCCCGCCCATTTCAAATGCTTTGACTGTAATGGTTGAAATTGACGTAAGCTGTATATTTCCAATCTTGCCAGATAATGTTCCGCGGTCTTAATTACTAGATTCAAATGTCGTTTTTAAATACCAGAGTTATATTCAAATGGAGTCAAAGTCAATGCCAAAGCCCTTTTTAGTGTCATTGCTTCTTTGCAATTTGCTTTCACTGTTATATACCGAAGTTTGTAAGTACATTTTTAATGTCAATTTGAAGTTTTGGAATTTGTGATGTGCATATGGTTTTAAAATCAAGCATCGTTTTTGTTTAAAATACATTCTTTTTAAACCTGCTGTATATGTACATGTAACAATAAAGAATTGATTGTTAAAAATATATAAATGAGATGACGCATTCAATCGATCCCGGATCTAAGGGATAGGGAATTCAAACTTATTAAGGTCACATTAAATTTACCTATAATAGGCATCGATCCCCCTTCCAAAAAAATCCATCGGACCAACCCCCCCCCCCCCCCCCCCGCGGATAAATTTTGTTTTAATGAATTCAAGCATGTGATGAGATGTGCCTATTTTGGACCCATGGTTAATAATAAATTCCTCATTGAGATAGAGACCATGATGAATAATTTTCTCATCCCCTGTAAATTTTACTGGTATCACTTCCTGTTTGCAATTTGTAAGAGGTTTTTTTCATTAAGATTGATATCATTCCTATTTAGTCATGGTTGGACAATGTACTTTAATTAAAGAAATGTACATCTTCAGACTGAAATGATGATGATAGGCAATGACAGGTGATCAAAAAAGCGAACTCAAGCTGGTAATTCTTACAAGGTTATACGATAAAAAAAATCAAAGTACCAAGCAGGCAATGTAATTCTCTCCTCTCCCCCCACCCCCATCACCACATCACCACTATCCCTGTTCCCACCCTAAGGAAATGAATGAACCTAAAAAAAAAGTAAACATAGAATATGTAATACAATTTAGTCAATATTCTACGGGGTCATTTTTCTACAACCCACACGGAGAAAAATGACTCTAAGGCCATAATATCCACGATGTTATCCAAGTATTCTACAACTGAGTGGGTCATTTTCTACGTACAAAAATGTTCCTCGGTCAATATTCTACGGGGGTCACTTTTCGTCGTTACAACGGCATTCATGGTTTGAAAACCTTTGTTTGAAGCATTTAGTCGATTTTGTTCATGTACAGCTCTTAAGGTATCCGATCGATAATAGCCCCAGATTCAATGAATCTGGATGCATAACATATATGTATGGGATTAATACTCAGTATACTTGGATATAATTTTCAAGGTTAAGTATTAGTATGAAGGAGTGGAATGTGTCCTAAAAAATGACCTTTACCTGTTCTTGAAGAGTTGCCCCCCCCCCCCTTTGATTTTAATCTATAAAAAAAAACAATTTTAAAAAATTATATGTAGTATAGTAAGAATTTATTTCCAATAGTTTTTGTACCCCTAAGGATTAAAAACATCTTTTCACCAAAGCATTTATTAATATTCTTAGTATTTACTTTTTTATTTGAAAAAATGTGCTTGTCCCCACTGACCTTAATGCAATCTTCATTAATTAATTACTGCTTAATTAATAATATTTTTGAACATTTCTCTCGGTAAATCTTTTTCTTTTCTAAAAAGCTCTGAATAAATATAAGACCATTTGATACATGATATATATTCAAGGTAAGAAAAATTAGGTCCTAATATGTTTAGGACACTTAAGGAGTTATAGATCAATTTAGTTTTAGTAAATTGAATGGATGCGTTTCCAAAGAAATGTTAGTTTTCGTGCAAATCGTTTGTATAATACTGGAGCAGTGCCAACATTACACAATCAATGGTAGAGTGCCGCCGTCCAAGGTTACCCGGGATATCGTAATATACATATCATGTGTGTTTTTTTCTTTCAGAAGCATATGAATTACACTAACACTCGAGTTGAATGTCGGTGACATCTTAAAAAACTTAAATCCCATTTTAAGTTTTTTTTTTGTACCAACAATAAAGAAAAAACATTTGATCGAAATAATGTAAAATATTTATTGCTCGTCATGTTAATAAAAGTTGCTATTAAATATAAATAATATAAAATATCATAAGCGTATAAAAGAACATAAAGGAATGTATAAAACTCTCAAAAGCTATAAAATAAAACCTATAAAACTCCACTATTGCGGCCAGCTGATTACGACAAATAATCTACTTCCGGTGTAGTTTTATTTTGGTGGGAAAACGTTGTTCTTGAAATCTCCTAACATATTTCCGGCGGGGCGATAACTCCCGCACACATATACTTTGCAGCCATCCACTGGTTTCTTGTGCATAGTTGACCCTTTTCTCTCCATTTTGATATATATGTACATGTTTCTTTCTTTTTATCTATTAATTAGTTGTACATAAGTTTGCAACCTTTACAATTATTTGTAAATAATAGGATATGATTAGGGATAACAGGTCCATATTCTTTTATGATTTGTAAGTTTGGTATGTATAAATCTTTTGTATGCAATCTGGTCCTTACAACAGCTTTTATACTTCGATTTTTACTTATCAACAAATACATCTCAATAGATGGTATACTTTATTAACACCCAGTTAAGAGATCACTTTTTCGAGAATGTTAATTAAAACACAGCTGTTGTTTCTACTTTTAAAAACTGCCTTTATAATTATGATTGCCTAGATCACTTATATGGGAAATCCAAGTAAAGTTTAAAGTAATGTAAGAATATGCCCGTATTAATTACTAGATTCAAATGTCGCTTTAAAATACCAGAGTTATATTCAAATGGAGTCAAAGTCAATGCCAAAGCCCTTTTTAGTGTCATTGCTTCTTCAAATTTGCTTTCCCTATCCCGAAATTTGCAAGTACATTTTTAATGTCAATTTGATTACAACAGATATCGATTTTAAATTAATGCAGAATCATTTGAAAAGTATTCTGTTTCTTGTGTTCAATTTTAAAATCGAAGTTTTGGGATTTGTGATGTTTATATGGTTTTAAAATCAAGCATTGTTTTTTTTATTAAATATACATTCTTTTTAAACCTGTTGTAGAATTGATTGTTAAAAATATATCAATGAGATGACGCATTCAATCGATCGCGGATCTAAGGGATAGGGAATTCAAACTTATTAAGGTCACATTAAATTTACCTATAATAGGCATTGATCCCCCTTCCAAAAAAATCCATCGGACCACCTACTCTACGTAGAAAAATGACCCTCGGTCAATATTCTACGAGGGTCACTTTTCGTCGTTACACCGGTGGAATGACGAAAAGTGACCACCGTATAATATTGACCCAGGGGTCAAATTTCTACGGAGAAAACTGACCCAGGGTCAGTATTCTATGACAAGTAGGGTCCTTTTTCTACAGTAGAAAACCATTCCAGACCTATAGATCTACGACCTCCCACACGTTGAATACTGACCCCCATAGAATTTTGACCTCACTTATAAACTATATAGAAATTATCGAAATTAAAGTCGATGCGTGTAGCATTCATGTTTGGCGAATGCCCGGGAGTGGGGAGGGGGAGGGGGAGGGGATGGCGAAAGTATATGAAAGATTAGACAGAACTAAGTAGGCGCCTCCTGTTTTACCCTTTTACATCTATAACATCACTTTGAACAAAGCGATGTCTGTGTTTATCTTGAAGTACTTGTCAGCTTGCCTTCTGGAGCCCCTTCGCTAAGCCTTTTTAGGGTTGTGCCTCCACCCCCCCCCCCTCAGGTATATGCAATATGATGTGCTCGCATGCGCTCCCTTTTTGCATTATGCTCGCTTTGCTAAATATGCCCCATTATTATAGCAGATGATGACAAACCTAAACTTAATGATTACGTATTGCAAAACTTTAGAAGAAAAAACCCAGAAAACAGATATGAAATTTTGACAAATAAAGCGGATTTTTTAATATCTGTTCTATTTAGCTACACTGAATGTCTGACAACCAAACAAAACACCGTCACACCAACAGACTTATATTACATGTACACATAAGACAGCGACTCGCGTGTAAATTCGGAATTTTGGATTTATCACGATTGCGCTAACGTTACACTAAATTTATGTATGATAAATCTGCATCGCCGCCATTATGTACCCAATAAAATTGTGTAAGTACAGGCACGTAGCATCGTTTGTTTAAAGGGGATAGGACAGACTAAACCGAAATCAGGACAATCGAAAAGAAAAAAGGAAAACATTTTTTGCCTGTTTTCAAAACCCTAATGCGTGTGGGGGGAGAGGTGGTAGGATTTTTTTTCTATATATTTATATCTGCTTCCAAAGACGGGGGGGGGCTCCTTACAAATTCAATTTTTTACTTGTAAACTTAAAAATGTTACCATGGGAGGAGAGGTTTGAAATTCGACTGCGTTGTTTTAACCATAAACAAAGTGGCCACCTCTTTTAAATAAAAGCTGGCAAAAAATAAACAAAAACAATCACTTTTTTGAATGAGGACTTTTGGTCTCAAGGCTTGACCCCAAATGTTGGCCTGGCCTCGGCCTCTACAAAACTTTTTGGCCTCTATTTTATTTTCATATTTATTTACATATTTGATAATTTTATTGAATTTTACTGATTTAAATGCAATACACATGAAACATCACACTAGATGGCTTTTAGTGTCTTATAGTGATAGTTTTATTGAAACATGTTTATGACTACAAGTACATGTATGAGTGATTGATTCTAATAGATTTTGATCAAGTCTGCTTTTAAATTCCAAATGAAAAAATGACAATAACAAACCGTCAACCATCTCAAAATCCATAAAACGAAATACAAATTCAAAGCAGAGCAACACGGACCTCCAAGATAGAGGTAGGATCAGGTGCCTAGGAGGAGTGAGCATCCTCTGCTGACCGGTTACACCCGCCGTGTGCTCTTTATCGTAATCGGGAAAATAAAAACTGCAAAAGTCCGTAGACAATTAGGTAATTAATTATGGTCTAACAATAAGTATGAAAAACGTCAGTCAGCATGCTACTCGGTGGATGATTGTATTTGCTGACAAGGTCGTCCAAAGTAATTTAAGAATGTAATACTGCCATTGTATTGCCATGGGTTTTTTCAATGTACATTGTACTTAAACTCAGACTGCTCTCAGTATCGGCCAATACCTATATCAAATACTTGTTTGAGAAAAAAATAATTGCAGAGACCAATTTGTGTTAATTCCAACCAACATTAAAGGTCACAAAACGTTTTGCGTTGTTCAAATTTTAATATTGAAGTTCCAAAATTGTTTCCTAAATATACAAACAACACATGCATGAAACTCTACTCTAATAAAAAGGTAATGATAAATGGCATCGCTGAATCAAGTTATTGGAGGATGCAATGTTGCAGTCATTCACAAATGGCATTATATCAAACTGAATGCAGTTTACCTGACAACCCGTCAAGTACACTGCAATACTGTAAAGAACCACCCTTCCCGACTTTCTGTATGCAAGATGCAACACGTTGATGACGACTTCGTTTTTTTACTTTTTTAAATTGAATTTTCCACTTTCACAACATATACATGTACATACGTGACATACCTCGTACATTAGTTGATACAATCATATTGGAAAACTTTTGACGATTTGAATATTTTATACTGTACAGTCCTTATGTAGTGAAAGTAAAATTTGAGAGAGAGGGAGAGAGATAAGGGGAGAGAGCGAGGGAAAAGGGTAGGGGCATTGTTTACATATGTATGTAAAATATAAACTATATTCACGTGATATGTCCCTGTTTTACATATATACTTGAAAGAGGATAAAGAAATGGGGAAAAAACCATTGCAGTTCAAAACAAAATAGAGAAAAAAACACAATAAAGAAACAATTTAACCATATATACCAGAGTACTACAGCTTATCACATATTTTTGCCAATAGCTTTCATACTCGTTACATCTACAAATTTTCATTAGCACATACTTTTAGGTCAAAAACCTTTCTGTTACATCATTATTTAATTCATGTATATTTGGATTTGGGTTACTTTTATATTTACAAGAAAAAATATAATGCTTCACAATAAGAACTACCAAGTTAAACAATTATAAACTTGTCTATTTTTATATTTTCTAAAGAGAACTGATTGTTTATCAAATGTTATTAACAAATCAGTCTCAAAATCTATTCTGCAACATCAGTCCATAATCCTTTTACTACAGTTCATTCATAAAATAAATGTCCAATACTCTCTTCATCTCTATTACAGAAAGTGCACACAGGAGACTCTGCATTTTGTTTTGAAAAGATATTTATTTGTCGGAAAAATTCTATGAAGAATTTGGAACTGTAATCAATGTAATTTTGACTCTTGTTTTATTACCCTTTTCTCTTCATTTTGATATACATGTAGATGTAAATGTTTCTCTCTTTTTATCTAATAATAAGTTGTACATAAGTTTGCAACCTTTACAATTACTAGTAAACAGTAGGATATGATTAGGGATAACAGGTCCATATTCTTTTATGATTTGTAATTTTGGTATGTATAAATCTTTGTGTGTGCAATTTGGCCTTACAGCAGTTCTTATACTTCGTTTTTTACTTATCAACAAATATATCTCAATAGATTGTTTACTTTATTAACACTCAGTAAAGAGATCACTTTTTCGAAAATGGTAATAAAAAACAGCCGTTGTTTCTATATCTTTAGAAACTACTAAAAATGAGTATGATTGCCTGCAGCTGGGACACTTATATGGGAAATCCAAGTAAAGTTTAAAGTTATGTAAGAATATGCCCGTATTAATTACTAGATTAAAATGTCGTTTTTAAATACCAGAGTTATATTCAAATGGAATCAAAGTCAATGCCAAATCCCTTTTTAGTATCATTGTTTCTTAGTAATTTGCTCTCACTGTTATGTACCGAAGTTTGCAAGTACATTTTTAATGTCAATTTTATTACAACAGATATCGATTTTAAATTCATGAAGAATCATTTGTAAAGTATTCTGTTTCTTGTGTTCAATTCTAAATTCGAAGTTTTGGGATTTGTGATGTTTATATGGTTTTAAAATCAAGCATTGTATATTTTTTATAAAAATACATTCTTTTTAAGCCTGTTGTAACCATAAAGAATTGATTGTAAAAAATATCCAAACGGGATGACGCATGCAATCGATCGCGGATCTAAGGGATGAGGAATTCAAACTTATTAAGGTCACTACATGTACCTATAATATACCTCGACCCCCCTTCCCATAAATATCCACCCCCCCCCCCCCGGATAAAATTCCTGAATTCACGCATATGATGAGATGTGCCTATTTCAGACCAATGGTTAATAATAAATTTCTTATTGTGATAGAGACCATGATAAATAATTTTCTCTTCCTCAGTAAATTTACTAGTATCAGTTCCTGTTTACAATTTGTACAAGTTTTTTTTCATTTAGATTGATATCATTCCTATTCAGTTATGGTTGAACAATGTACTTTTATAAAAGAGATACATGTATATATCTTTTCTTTTTTTTATTTGATTATAAAATTATAAAACAGACTGAAATGATGATAAGCAATGACAGGTGATCAGATAAGCGAACTCAAGCTGCTGGATATTCGTACAAGGTTATAAGTTAAAAAAATCTAAGTACCAAGCAGGCACTGTAATCCCCCCATCACCACTATCCCTGTATCCACCCTAAGGGAAAAGAATGGGCTTAAAACAAGTAAACATAGAATATATGTAATAAAATTTTGTCAATATTCTACGGGGTCATTTCTCTACAACTCACACGGAGAAAAATGACCTTAAGGCCATAATTTCTACGATGTAATCCTAGTATTCTACAAATGAATGGGTCATTTTTCTACGTAGAAAAATGACCCTCGGTCAATATTTTACGGGGGTCACTTTTCGTCGTTACACCGTGTCCAATTTAGCCATTCAATTAGTGTATAGCGATCTCTCTTTATTTAAAACGCATATTTTGTTAAGTAAAGAGAGATCGCTACACACATTTTTCATTTATAATAAAAGATATAGGTGTTATTACAGACAAAGACACTGGAAAGTGTAAACATGTGTAAAGACACTGGAAAGTGTAAACATATGTTAAGACACTGGAAAGTGTAAATGTATATACTGATAGTCATATCAATACAGACACAATTAGATACATGTTTAGAGTGAAGCCGTCTGTGCTGGGTGTCTGGCCTGGTCTCTATCTGGGCTGTAGAACAGAGTCTATACAGAATCAAGGTGAGACCGGAGATCGGTAGGTAGGGGCACCTGTTAAAGATTCACATGCACATTGATATCACTTTACATAAAGAAAGCTTAAAACATGGATTTGTTATGTATATTTACAACATTTGTTTGAAATAGAACAAATCTTTATCATTATGAAAACACCCAATAAAACATTTTTTAGATAAAAAGAATGATTGACAGATGTTAGCGAGATTCAGATTGATTTGCTCGTCATGTCTGTTTCAGAGAGCGACGTAAATACCAACAGACACAGAAATATAATCACCGTGTGGTTAAATTAAACCCCTACTATCAGACTGGGGCGCACCAGAGCACCAGTTGCACATATATAAATTTTATTTCAAGAAGATAAATTTTTAAAAACTGTCATACGCAATACACACAGAGCTGATAAAGCGGCTGAGAGGAGCGTTCCGTGAGCTCACAGCACATCCGATCACATCTCACGTCTGCCTCTGTACACTGAGTATAGTGTTATAAACGTACGAACCAAAGAGTGGTACAAGTGAATTTTAGTAATCTTGTACTGACATGCATCTATTTCTCTTCCTTTTTGTCATGTTAGATTTTGCGTCGCAGTTAAGGATTGAGTTACACTGATTGAACAATTTTCACGTTGAAATATTCCTAGATTTAATATGTTCACGTTCCAGTCCACACCTTGCAAAAGGTGTTTCCCTTTGCGGGGTCAACCCAAAGGTCAAAAGGAAAATCCCAACGTTTCCCTTCTTTATGCAACCAAATATTGGGGCACCCTGTGATGAAATCTCTTTGAATTTAATTTATTCCTTCGATGTGTGGATTGCCCCACCCTGGGGCATTGAAACTACCAAACGGATACAGGTTTTAATGTCAAATGACAAAGTTACACACCTTTAAAGTACAAAGGCTACGAGCTGTGAGAAATATATGGGTGTCCCCAAAGGTAACGACCAGGGGCCATAACTATTGTAAAATGTGTATTGGTCTATAACATTGAGTTCTGTTTTTTTTAGATTGCTTACATTTAATTGCGCATATATTTGTTTATTTACATGAAAATGTTTTTAGATTTTGTTTGCTAACATTTGGTAATGCATACTTTGCTGCAAAGTTGCACTGTCTTTCTGAAACATTACGATTTATACCACGTTTATGACTCACAATGGTGGACAAAAGGATGTACTTGGATTTAACACAAAAACAGCAATATCCCAGATCTTATAGAAGCCTGCTGTTTGGTTCCCATCCCATCATAAAGTAAAAAATCTTTAAATTATTGAAATGAAGATGAGGAATGTCAGAGATACGAAGCTCTTCCGAACCCGTACATACCTGTCTTGTTAACTGTAACCCCATCCTAACAGTCTCGGTGACGTTTGCCCTTTGACAGTTCTATGTAGGAGTCCAATACTCACTTTATGTACGAGTTAAAGTTATTGTCAATAAATGTTAAAACATGTACTTTCAAACATTTTTCCGCCTTAGCAAAATATAAATGTGTTTTTAAATATTCATGGTTATTAATAAGTCTTTGAAATTATTAACGTTTCGTAAATAATTCAGGTATGGGGGAAATTCTCAGCAGTGGGTAAATGTTTTAAGGAGAACCAATGATGAATAATCATTTTAAGTATTCAACATACACATATATTGTGTAGTAGTAATTTAATCAGTACGTGAATTACTGAGAGCAAGAGTTTGCTGCATCCTTGGTCTTTGTCTATCTCCGACCTCCTTCGTTGTAGTTCACTAAGCTCATTAACTGTTTGGTAACCTTTGTATATTCCTTCTTATCAACTTCCACAAAACTATTATCAAGTGCGCGGTTAAATACGCAAAGCCAAAAAAACTATACAGCGGTTATCAGCGGTTTCATCTCAGCATTTCCGAATTCCTGCTCATCACGGGGACACAGAAGTTCTCAGTACTTCTTGTTTAAAATTTTGATACTCTACTTTAATATTTACATTTTCCAGTGTCTTGCCTGTGATAACACTACGTATCGATTTTGTACTATATAACCCATAACTTCAAATGACGCCAAATTGAGGCGCCATCGGGGTTTGCTTATTTATATTTAATATTCAATCGTACGATGGCTTAAAATTATGTAAATATAAGTAATAAGGAATCATTCTTTGAATATTATGAGGTGATAATTTGGGTCGAAGCCTGATCAAATTTATCATAAAGCCCTTCGGGCTTTATTGGATTTGATCACGCCCCGACCAAAGTTATCACCTCATAATACTCAAAGAATGATTCCTTATTCCTTGAGTAATTCTTGTTTTGAAGTACTTCGTGTGTAATTTTTCTCCTTAAATCATGTATGTTGGAATTGTTCGTTTCATTTTGTAACATCAAACGCGCTTAGTCCGTTATTTACACATATATGAACCTTCAGCAGCATTGACATACAACTTACAACGGCATACTCTAAAACCTGGCCTGGCCTGGCCTGGCCCCATTGGCCTGGCCTCAAAGTTGGCCTGGCCTCACTTTTGGCCTCAAAATTGGCCTGGCCCCAAATTTTGGCCTGGCCTCAAAAATTGGCCTGGCCTCAAATTTGGCCTCTACAAAAATTTGGCCTCAAATTTATTTTTATATTTCTTTACATATTTGATGATTTTATTGATTTTTTATTGATTTATTTTCAATGCACATTAAACATCTCACTTGGTGGCTTTAGTGTCTTAAAGTGATAGTCTATTAAGAATAATAGTTACAATTGAAAATATAGTACTAACAATTTATACTTATGACTAAAGGTATGTCAAGTAATCCATTCTAATAGATTTTTATTCAGTCTGTTTTAAATTCCGAAGAACTTAAGAATGTGATTTTGCCCTGCCATTGTATAACCATGGCATATTGTTTTTGCAATGTATTTAAATAAAACTGCTCTCAGGATCGGGCTATATCTATGTAACTCTTCTTTTATCAACAACTTGTTTGAGAAAGAAAAATGGAAGAGGCCAATATTTGTTTATTCTTACCAACATCAAAGGTCACAAAATGTTTTGCTTTGTTCAAATTCTGACAATAACAATTCCCCATAGGAGAAAAATTGTTTCCTAAATATATACAAACAACACATGCATGGATACCAATCGGGTCAGTCTCTTAAAATGATGTTTAACTTTTAAATGGGGAATGGGGGTGGGGGGGGGAGGTGGCAGCTCTTGGTTTTTTGCTTTGGTTTTTGTATAATCTATACCTTGACAATAGTAAGAGCAGTGCTGTACATGCATGTCATTGGTATTTTTTGTGTGTTTAGACATGGATTGAATTAATTTAACTTGAACAGTCGGTCACTTGTCATATATAGGAAAAAATCATATGATTATTCCTTGAACCTTAAAAAAGCATGGACATTTCAATTTCTATAAGAAATCAATGAAAATTCAATCTAAATCTAAGAAAATGAGAAAAAGAGAAATTTTAAAATTTGAGGCCAAAAATTTTGGTAGAGGCCAAATTTGGGGCCAGGCCAATTTTGAGGCCAAAAGTGAGGCCAGGCCAACTTTGAGGCCAGGCCAGGTTTCAGAGTATGCCACTTACAACACAAATTTTAACTAACGTTCGTGCCTAGGCAATCAACAGAACTGAAATATATATTTAACACCACGTGCTGCCACCGGACATCAATCATTCAAGGAGAGAATCGTAATGCATCACAGGATAGGAGGTTCAACCATTTCATTCTCTCTGAATTACGAGCTAACAGTCAGCAGTCGCATCCATTTGAGTTGTCACGATAGATATGACAACCATTTTGACACCTCAGTAATGTTGAAGTGTCTGTACATGAGAGATAACTGGACTTTCTTTTGCGTTACCCCTGTCTCCATAATTAACAATCCCATTAGAATATCGCTTTGATCGCATCAAAATTCATCAAAATTCACCAAAATTCTTTCAAAAATAGATTACTAGTATATTAATTATGGAAGATGTCTCTAGAAATAAAATGATTTTTGTAATGGCAATGTTTTATGAAAGGCAGCCTCCGGCTCTCCGACCATCATTTCATCTCGGCAAAGGAAGCCAAACAAAAAGGAAATAAAAGCACTGGCTTATCTGGATGTCTGCATATCACAGCGAACGTTCAACCTGGCTGTATTTGTACTTGTACAGTGAGGAAGGGACACGTCTCTACATAATGGAGAGTGCCCGTCCCAATGGAAGGGGCCAGGATTGTCTTATCATCAGCTGGTGAGCTCGGCTCTCTACTAATACTAATATAACGTCATTGACAACAGCACAATCAATGCTATATACTGACGGGAAATATACACAGAAGTATATAAATGAATATGGATTGAACAGTAGGCAAACAATAGCCTATATTAGTTCCCTCCATTAACAATTAATGTATCTCTTAATATATGTAGCTTATTACTTATAATAACGCCCTCTAGTGACTTGTTGGAATTGAATGCATCGTCTTGGTAAAGAAATGTTTTGTATGCATTTTGAAGTTTGTTAAATACTGACTTGGCATCCTAAAATAAAATATCCAAATTCTTGGTATAGTGTTTTCTTATCCGATTTAATACGGATCGGTCGTACTTATCTGCCATTTAACATTCTTTATATATGTACCTCTTATACCATTCGGTTTTAGAAGTATTCATGATTTAGTTTGAATTAAAACTTTAAAAGGCTTTTGTAAATTACACATGTGAAAGGCCCTAAAAACAACAAAAACAAACTAAAAAAACCAGCGAACTCTTTAATAATACAAAATATGCGGCTACTTATTGTACAGACTGCCGCCTCCCTTTTGTTATGAAATGCCCCAAGGTTAACTCGTTATCTTTCTGCTAATAACACACCCTTTGGATCAGTTATTAATTAATAGGTGTATTGATAAAGAATGGACATGGCCTTCTATAGATTTCCCGCAGCTTTTATTAAACAACCGAATACTTGTGGAATGAAGTCAATGATATTGTTCAGAAGGAATCTAATACAATAAAGTGACATCAAAAGAAGACGGCAGCAGCAGCATTTCTTTCTTTTCTTTCAAGTGTCTTTCGCTGACCATCGTTATCTTCTACATACGCCATTGTAGTCCGTGCGTCGGGCAAGAGTCTCCAGATTGGATTATCTATATTGGCCAAAATACAGCGATTGCATGGCCAGGCTAATTACGCGCGCAATATGGAAATTGCGCTGCCATCTAAAGAAGTTACTATATTAATGAAATCAATAATCTATTTTGAATACGGGCTAGTATGATTACAACATTGTCAAAGAGACATGTTTACATAAGACCATTGGATGGTTTGGGGGGGGGGGGGGGGGGGGCAATAGTATCAGCTATATTTCTAATAACTAAAATATTAGATGTGTTTTAATTTGCAGTGTGTAAGTGCCAGCTATATTTCTAATAACTTAGATATTGTATGTATTTTACCGTGTTTTAGTGCCAGCTATATGTTTAATGAATACAAAGTGTAAGATATTGTATGTATTTTGCAGTATATACTAGTAGGTTCGGTACTTTCACTTAATTGAATAGAAAAATAAGTCTTATATATACACATTATTTTATATTCAATGTTCACCTCTATTGTAAAATCGGTAAGTTTAACGTGAAAAAACCTACATGAAATTGAATTAAATATATATTTGTTTATATTTCACAAACCTATTCAATGCATTACATAAAAATCATTAAGGGTATCTTAACATTATTCAGAGTGGAAGTGTAATGAAATACAAAGTTAAACCAGGTACGAGTTACCAATAGCTTGCAGAGTGTTTTAGTTGAGAACGTCAGAATATTTTACCACCGCCAATTCACAGAAATCGAGAGCACCGAGCGAAGCAATTGGGTCTCAGGATGAATGCATCTTTTGCATTTAAAGCTGAGAACGTGAAAACTTGACAGACACGTGATCAGTGATATCAAAAATATCAAAACCGCTTCCGCATATCTGGAAAGTTCATTTATCCCGCGAAGACAAGCAGAAAAAAAACCTCTGATGTAATATTAGTAAAAAAAATAGCACTTGTTGATATTCGGAGAAACTGTTCGTGTGTTTGGAAATTCTCAAAATGATTCTATAAACGTCAAATGAGCCCAAGCTATTAATATACAATATTAACCAACACGCTGATTCTGTTTTGTTTGTTTTTGATTCATCAAAAATTAATAATTAACTCAAGATTAATCCTGGAGCTATAAATAGTAAGTAAATTATTCATAAAAGTGACGTTCATGTAATTGTATTACACATCCGTCTCTTTAAACGTGTATAAACGTATCGTTATACTCGTTATCATGTAATCAAAATTTAAACGAGAGAGATGCATGATTCATCGGAACTTTAGTGTTAAAGCCGATGAATTTAGGCTGTGTAGAAAATTCTTCAAAATTCAAAATAAATGAGGGAAATAATTTTTTCCAGTGTTACATTACATATTTTTCTTATCAAACTGTGCCCGACTTACGAGAGAAATCGGTTTTTAGATTCCTAGTAGAAACAGTACAAATAAAATACAAAGCCACACTTAAACTTTCTGCGCTTGATAAGTTTTTATTATATAGTCAGAGACTTGTTTGGTATTGCTGATAAATTCATCTGGTTGTTTGTCCGGAAAAGATGTTATAGATCGTCTTTAATGTACTCTTATCATAGTTAAATGAATTTTATAAGCTGTATATAATTAGAAAATTCTGCTTGGAATGTCAACTCGTTATATACATTGTACATGTATATGCATTACAAAACTCCTATTGAAACTCACCCTGCCCTGTAGTAACACTAAGGTTTAACCATGCTGAATCTTGCAAGGTATCAACCACAGGCTTTTGACACAACTACGCGCCAGAAATGAATTGAAGAGAACATATTTTACTGACACACAGTCAAAAGGATCAGACACAAGTTCTGAAAATTAAATAGTCTTCTAAAAGTAGCAAAACATCGTATACACTGTGACATTTGGAAATAACATGAAATTCATCTTCTCATTTCTGTTGTCATTAGAACCATTTTAACAAGACCTTGGACTTTCAGTAGGACTTAGCTATCTATTCTTGAGTTCAAAACAAGTTAGAACCATTTTAACAAGGCCTTGGACTTTCAGTAGGACGTGACTATCTATTTACTGCGTCAAAACAAGTTAAAATGATGCTGGTTTCAAGTGAAATATACACCGATTGCGTAGTCTTTACTCAAAAGCCAGACAAATCTTGTGGATTTCAATGAGCAATGGCTGAGTGGCCTACGATGAAATAGACAGGATTACGTCACAATGCTGTTTGACACCAACTACCCAAAGTCCAAGCTCTTGTTAAAATGGTTCTAAAAATGACGCTGGTTTCAAGCGAAATATGCATCGATTGCGTAGTCTTAGCTCAAAAGCCAGACAAATCTTGTTGATTTTAAAGAGCGACGGTTGTATGGCCAGCAATGAAATAGACAACAGGCCTACGTCACAATGCTGTTAGACACAACTATCCAAAGTCCAAGCTCCTGTTAAAATAGTTCTAATATATCTACCGTCTTCGTCCCTTAACAGTCTAAAAGATGTTATTTTTTTAGGGGGGGAGGGGGTATGTTTTTTCTACATGTTTTGAGGAATAATACTGATAACAAACAAAACGTTGTACAATATAATGAGCTTGTCCTTAGTTAATAACTAATACTCCTAATACTCTAGAAAAACTTTGCTTTTTTGTGGCACAATCAATGAAGTAGTTACTTCTGGGGGGGGGGGGGGTGATGACGTTCACTGTGTTTACATTTACACGTGCTAGCATGCCAATGTCAGTTATTCAGTACTGGGTCAGTACTGTGAAGACGTTATGTCATTTGGCACTACATAGAACACCCCCTCCCTCCGTACACCATTGGCACTACATAGAACACCCCCTCCCTCCGTACACCATTGGCTCTACATAGAACACCCCCTCCCTCCGTACACCATTGGCACTACATAGAACACCCCCTCCCTCCGTACACCATTGGCACTACATAGAACACCCCCTCCCTCTGTACACCATTGGCTCTACATAGAACACCCCCCCCCTCTGTACACCATTGTCATTACATAGAACACCCCCTCCCTCTGTACACCATTGGCACTACATAGAACAACCCCTCCCTCCGTACACCATTGGCACTACATAGAACACCCCCTCCCTCCGTACACCATTGGCACTACATAGAACACCCCCTCCCTCCGTACACCATTGTCACTACATAGAACACCCCCTCCCTCCGTACACCATTGGCACTACATAGAACACCCCCTCCCTCCGTACACCATTGGCACTACATAGAACACCCCCTCCCTCTGTACACCATTGTCACTACATAGAACATCCCCTCCCTCCGTACACCATTGGCTCTACATAGAACACCCCCTCCCTCTGTACACCATTGGCACTACATAGAACACCCCCTCCCTCTGTACACCATTGTCACTACATAGAACACCCCCTCCCTCCGTACACCATTGGCACTACATAAAACACCCCCTCCCTCTGTACACCATTGGCTCTACATAGAACACCCCCTTCCTCCGTACACCATTGTCAGTACATAGAACACCCCCTCCCTCCGTACACCATTGGCACTACATAGAACACCCCCTCCCTCCGTACACCTTTGGCACTAAATAGAACACCCCCTTCCTCTGTACACCATTGGCTCAACATAGAACACCCCCTCCCTCTGTACACCAGTGTCATTACATAGAACACCCCCTCCCTCTGTACACCATTGGCACTACATAGAACACCCCCTCCCTCCGTACACCATTGGCACTACATAGAACACCCCCTCCCTCCGTACACCATTGGCACTACATAGAACACCCCCTCCCTCCGTACACCATTGGCACTACATAGAACACCCCCTCCCTCTGTACACCATTGTCACTACATAGAACACCCCCTCCCTCTGTACACCATTGGCACTACATAGAACACCCCCTCCCTCTGTACACCATTGTCACTACATAGAACACCCCCTCCCTCTGTACACCATTGGCACTACATAGAACACCCCCTCCCTCTGTACACCATTGGCACTACATAGAACACCCCCTCCCTCTGTACACCATTGTCACTACATAGAACACCCCCTCCCTCCGTACACCATTGGCACTACATAGAACACCCCCTCCCTCCGTACACCATTGGCGCTACATAGAAAACCCCCTTCCTCCGTACACCATTGTCACTACATAGAACACCCCCTCCCTCCGTACACCATTGTCACTACATAGAACACCCCCTCCCTCTGTACACCATTGGCACTACATAGAACACCCCCTCCCTCTGTACACCATTGGCACTACATAAAACACCCCCTCCATCTGTACACCATTCGCTCTACATAGAACACCCCCTCCCTCCGTACACCATTGGCACTACATAGAACACCCCCTCCCTCCGTACACCATTGTCACTACATAGAACATCCCCTCCCTCTGTACACCATTGGCTCTACATAGAACACCCCCTCCCTCTGTACACCATTGGCACTACATAGAACACCCCCTCTCTCTGTACACCATTGTCACTACATAGAACACCCCCTCCCTCTGTACACCATTGTCACTACATAGAACATCCCCTCCCTCTGTACACCATTGGCTCTATATAGAACACCCCCTCCCTCTGTACACCATTGGCACTACATACAACACCCCCTCCCTCTGTACACCATTGTCACTACATAGAACACCCCCTCCCTCCGTACACCATTGTCACTACATAGAACACCCCCTCCCTCTGTACACCATTGGCACTACATAAAACACCCCCTCCATCTGTACACCATTGGCTCTACATAGAACACCCCCTCCCTCCGTACACCATTGTCACTACATAGAACACCCCCTCCCTCCGTACACCATTGGCACTACATAGAACACCCCCTCCCTCCGTACACCATTGGCACTACATAGAACACCCCCTCCCTCTGTACACCATTGGCTCAACATAGAACACCCCCTCCCTCTGTACACCAGTGTCATTACATAGAACACCCCCTCCCTCTGTACACCATTGGCACTACATAGAACACCCCCTCCCTCCGTACACCATTGGCACTACATAGAACACCCCCTCCCTCCGTACACCATTGGCACTACATAGAACACCCCCTCCCTCCGTACACCATTGTCACTACATAGAACACCCCCTCCCTCTGTACACCATTGTCACTACATAGAACACCCCCTCCCTCTGTACACCATTGGCACTACATAGAACACCCCCTCCCTCTGTACACCATTGTCACTACATAGAACACCCCCTCCCTCTGTACACCATTGGCACTACATAGAACATCCCCTCCCTCTGTACACCATTGGCTCTACATAGAACACCCCCTCCCTCTATACACCATTGGCACTACATAGAACACCCCCTCCCTCTGTACACCATTGTCACTACATAGAACACCCCCTCCCTCCGTACACCATTGTCACTACATAGAACACCCCCTCCCTCTGTACACCATTGGCACTACATAAAACACCCCCTCCATCTGTACACCATTGGCTCTACATAGAACACCCCCTCCCTCCGTACACCATTGTCAGTACATAGAACACCCCCTCCCTCCGTACACCATTGGCACTACATAGAACACCCCCTCCCTCCGTACACCTTTGGCACTACATAGAACACCCCCTCCCTCTGTACACCATTGGCTCAACATAGAACACCCCCTCCCTCTGTACACCAGTGTCATTACATAGAACACCCCCTCCCTCTGTACACCATTGGCACTACATAGAACACCCCCTCCCTCCGTACACCATTGGCACTACATAGAACACCCCCTCCCTCCGTACACCATTGGCACTACATAGAACACCCCCTCCCTCCGTACACCATTGTCACTACATAGAACACCCCCTCCCTCTGTACACCATTGTCACTACATAGAACACCCCCTCCCTCTGTACACCATTGGCACTACATAGAACACCCCCTCCCTCTGTACACCATTGTCACTACATAGAACACCCCCTCCCTCTGTACACCATTGGCACTACATAAAACACCCCCTCCCTCCGTACACCATTGGCACTACATAGAACATCCCCTCCCTCTGTACACCATTGGCACTACATAGAACACCCCCTCCCTCCGTACACCATTGGCACTACATAGAACACCCCCTCCCTCCGTACACCATTGGCACTACATAGAAAACCCCCTCCCTCCGTACACCATTGTCACTACATAGAACACCCCCTCCCTCCGTACACCATTGTCACTACATAGAACACCCCCTCCCTCTGTACACCATTGGCACTACATAGAACACCCCCTCCCTCTGTACACCATTGGCACTACATAAAACACCCCCTCCATCTGTACACCATTCGCTCTACATAGAACACCCCCTCCCTCCGTACACCATTGGCACTACATAGAACACCCCCTCCCTCCGTACACCATTGGCACTACATAGAACACCCCGTCCCTCTGTACACCATTGTCACTACATAGAACACCCCCTCCTTCTGTACACCATTGGCACTACATAGAACACCCCCTCCCTCTGTACACCATTGTCACTACATAGAACACCCCCTCCCTCCGTACACCATTGGCACTACATAGAACACCCCCTGCCTCTGTACACCATTGTCACTACATAGAACACCCCCTCCCTCCGTACACCATTGGCACTACATAGAACACCCCCTCCCTCCGTACACCATTGGCACTACATAGAACACCCCCTCCCTCCGTACACCATTGGCACTACATAGAAAACCCCCTTCCTCCGTACACCATTGTCACTACATAGAACACCCCCTCCCTCCGTACACCATTGTCACTACATAGAACACCCCTTCCCTCTGTACACCATTGGCACTACATAGAACACCCCCTCCCTCTGTACACCATTGGCACTACATAAAACACCCCCTCCATCTGTACACCATTCGCTCTACATAGAACACCCCCTCTCTCCGTACACCATTGGCACTACATAGAACACCCCCCCCCTCCGTACAACATTGGCACTACATAGAACACCCCCTCCCTCTGTACACCATTGGCACTACATAGAACACCCCCTCCCTCCGTACACCATTGGCACTACATAGAACACCCCCTCCCTCCGTACACCTTTGGCACTACATAGAACACCCCCTCCCTCTGTACACCATTGGCTCAACATAGAACACCCCCTCCCTCTGTACACCAGTGTCATTACATAGAACACCCCCTCCCTCTGTACACCATTGGCACTACATAGAACACCCCCTCCCTCCGTACACCATTGGCACTACATAGAACACCCCCTCCCTCCGTACACCATTGGCACTACATAGAACACCCCCTCCCTCCGTACACCATTGGCACTACATAGAACACCCCCTCCCTCTGTACACCATTGTCACTACATAGAACACCCCCTCCCTCTGTACACCATTGGCACTACATAGAACACCCCCTCCCTCTGTACACCATTGTCACTACATAGAACACCCCCTCCCTCTGTACACCATTGGCACTACATAGAACACCCCCTCCCTCTGTACACCATTGTCACTACATAGAACACCCCCTCCCTCCGTACACCATTGTCACTACATAGAACACCCCCTCCCTCCGTACACCATTGGCACTACATAGAACACCCCTTCCCTCTGTACACCATTGGCTCTACACAGAACACCCCTCCCTCTGTACACCATTGGCTCTACATAGAACACCCCTTCCCTCTGTACACCATTGGCTCTACACAGAACACCCCTCCCTCTGTACACCATTGTCATTACATAGAACACCCCCTCCATCCGTACACCATTGTCACTACATAGAACACCCCCTCCCTCTTTACACCATTGGCACTACATAGAACACCCCCTCCCTCCGTACACCATTGGCACTACATAGAACACCCCCTCCCTCTGTACACCATTGGCTCTACATAGAACACCCCCTCCATTCGTACACCATTGGCACTACATAGAACACCCCCTCCCTCTGTACACCATTGTCACTACATAGAACACCCCTTCCCTCTGTACACCATTGTCACTACATAGAACACCCCCTCCCTCTGTACACCATTGGCACTACATAGAACACCCCCTCCATCCGTACACCATTGGCACAACATAGAACACCCCCTCCCTCCGTACACCATTGTCACTACTTAGAACACCCCTCCCTCTGTACACCATTGGCTCTACACAGAACATCCCTACCTCTGTACACCATTGTCAATACATAGAACACCCCCTCCCTCTGTACACCATTGTCACTACATAGAACACCCCTCCCTCCGTACACCATTGGCACTACATAGAACACCCCCTCCCTCTGTACACCATTGGCACTACATAGAACACCCCCTCCCTCTGTACACCATTGGCACTACATAGAACACCCCCTCCCTCCGTACACCATTGTCACTACACAGAACACCCCCTCCCTCTGTACACCATTGGCACTACATAGAACACCCCCTCCCTCTGTACACCATTGTCACTACATAGAACACCCCCTCCCTCCGTACACCATTGTCACTACATAGAACACCCCCTCCTTCTGTACACCATTGGCACTACATAGAACACCCCCTCCCTCCGTACACCATTGGCGCTACATAGAAAACCCCCTCCCTCCGTACACCATTGTCACTACATAGAACACCCCCTCCCTCCGTACACCATCGTCACTACATAGAACACCCCCTCCCTCTGTACACCATTGGCACTACATAGAACACCCCCTCCCTCTGTACACCATTGGCACTACATAGAACACCCCCTCCCTCCGTACACCATTGGCACTACATAGAACACCCCCTCCCTCTGTACACCATTGGCACTACATAGAACACCCCCTCCATCCGTACACCATTGTCACTACACAGAACACCCCCTCCCTCTGTACACCATTGGCACTACATAGAACACCCCCTCCCTCTGTACACCATTGGCACTACATAGAACACCCCCTCCCTCCGTACACCATTGTCACTACATAGAACACCCCCTCCTTCTGTACACCATTGGCACTACATAGAACACCCCCTCCCTCTGTACACCATTGGCGCTACATAGAAAACCCCCTTCCTCCGTACACCATTGTCACTACATAGAACACCCCCTCCCTCCGTACACCATCGTCACTACATAGAACACCCCCTCCCTCTGTACACCATTGGCACTACATAGAACACCCCCTCCCTCTGTACACCATTGGCACTACATAAAACACCCCCTCAATCTGTACACCATTCGCTCTACATAGAACACCCCCTCCCTCCGTACACCATTGGCACTACATAGAACACCCCCTCCCTCCGTACACCATTGTCACTACATAGAACATCCCCTCCCTCTGTACACCATTGGCACTACATAGAACACCCCCTCCCTCTGTACACCATTGGCTCTACATAGAACACCCCCTCCATTCGTACACCATTGTCACTACATAGAACACCCCTTCCCTCTGTACACCATTGTCACTACATAGAACACCCCCTCCCTCTGTACACCATTGGCACTACATAGAACACCCCCTCCATCCGTACACCATTGGCACAACATAGAACACCCCCTCCCTCCGTACACCATTGTCACTACTTAGAACACCCCTCCCTCTGTACACCATTGGCTCTACACAGAACATCCCTACCTCTGTACACCATTGTCAATACATAGAACACCCCCTCCCTCTGTACACCATTGTCACTACATAGAACACCCCTCCCTCCGTACACCATTGGCACTACATAGAACACCCCCTCCCTCTGTACACCATTGGCCCTACATAGAACACCCCCTCCCTCTGTACACCATTGGCACTACATAGAACACCCCCTCCATCCGTACACCATTGTCACTACACAGAACACCCCCTCCCTCTGTACACCATTGGCACTACATAGAACACCCCCTCCCTCTGTACACCATTGGCACTACATAGAACACCCCCTCCCTCCGTACACCATTGGCACTACATAGAACACCCCTCCCTCTGTACACCATTGGCACTACATAGAACACCCCCTCCCTCCGTACACCATTGGCGCTACATAGAAAACCCCCTTCCTCCGTACACCATTGTCACTACATAGAACACCCCCTCCCTCCGTACACCATTGTCACTACATAGAACACCCCCTCCCTCTGTACACCATTGGCACTACATAGAACACCCCCTCCCTCTGTACACCATTGGCACTACATAAAACACCCCCTCCATCTGTACACCATTCGCTCTACATAGAACACCCCCTCCCTCCGTACACCATTGGCACTACATAGAACACCCCCTCCCTCCGTACACCATTGTCACTACATAGAACATCCCCTCCCTCTGTACACCATTGGCTCTACATAGAACACCCCCTCCCTCTGTACACCATTGGCACTACATAGAACACCCCCTCCCTCTGTACACCATTGTCACTACATAGAACACCCCCTCCCTCTGTACACCATTGTCACTACATAGAACATCCCCTCCCTCTGTACACCATTGGCACTACATAGAACACCCCCTCCCTCTGTACACCATTGGCACTACATAGAACACCCCCTCCCTCTGTACACCATTGTCACTACATAGAACACCCCCTCCCTCCGTGTACCATTGTCACTACATAGAACACCCCCTCCCTCTGTACACCATTGGCACTACATAAAACACCCCCTCCATCTGTACACCATTGGCTCTACATAGAACACCCCCTCCCTCCGTACACCATTGTCACTACATAGAACACCCCCTCCCTCCGTACACCATTGGCACTACATAGTACACCCCCTCCCTCCGTACACCTTTGGCACTACATAGAACACCCCCTCCCTCTGTACACCATTGGCTCAACATAGAACACCCCCTCCCTCTGTACACCAGTGTCATTACATAGAACACCCCCTCCCTCTGTACACCATTGGCACTACATAGAACACCCCCTCCCTCCGTACACCATTGGCACTACATAGAACACCCCCTCCCTCCGTACACCATTGGCACTACATAGAACACCCCCTCCCTCCGTACACCATTGGCACTACATAGAACACCCCCTCCCTCTGTACACCATTGTCACTACATAGAACACCCCCTCCTTCTGTCCACCATTGTCACTACATAGAACACCCCCTCCCTCCGTACACCATTGGCACTACATAGAACACTCCCTCCCTCCGTACACCTTTGGCACTACATAGAACACCCCCTCCCTCTGTACACCATTGGCTCTACATAGAACACCCCCTCCCTCTGTACACCATTGGCACTACATAGAACACCCCCTCCCTCTGTACACCATTTTCACTACATAGAACACCCCCTCCCTCTGTACACCATTGGCACTACATAAAACACCCCCTCAATCTGTACACCATTCGCTCTACATAGAACACCCCCTCCCTCCGTACACCATTGGCACTACATAGAACACCCCCTCCCTCCGTACACCATTGTCACTACATAGAACACCCCCTCCCTCCGTACACCATTGGCACTACATAGAACACCCCCTCCCTCCGTACACCTTTGGCACTACATAGAACACCCCCTCCCTCTGTACACCATTGGCTCAACAAAGAACACCCCATCCCTCTGTACACCAGTGTCATTACATAGAACACCCCCTCCCTCTGTACACCATTCGCACTACATAGAACACCCCCTCCCTCCGTACACCATTGGCACTACATAGAACACCCCCTCCCTCCGTACACCATTGGCACTACATAGAACACCCCCTCCCTCCGTACACCATTGGCACTACATAGAACACCCCCTCCCTCTGTACACCATTGTCACTACATAGAACACCCCCTCCTTCTGTACACCATTGGCACTACATAGAACACCCCCTCCCTCTGTACACCATTGTCACTACATAGAACACCCCCTCCCTCTGTACACCATTGGCACTACATAAAACACCCCCTCCCTCCGTACACCATTGGCACTACATAGAACACCCCCTCCCTCTGTACACCATTGGCACTACATAGAACACCCCCTCCCTCCGTACACCATTGGCACTACATAGAACACCCCCTCCCTCCGTACACCATTGGCACTACATAGAAAACCCCCTTCCTCCGTACACCATTGTCACTACATAGAACACCCCCTCCCTCCGTACACCAATGTCACTACATAGAACACCCCCTCCCTCTGTACACCATTGGCACTACATAGAACACCCCCTCCCTCTGTACACCATTGGCACTACATAAAACACCCCCTTCATCTGTACACCATTCGCTCTACATAGAACACCCCCTCCCTCCGTACACCATTGGCACTACATAGAACACCCCCTCCCTCCGTACACCATTGTCACTACATAGAACATTCTCTCCCTCTGTACACCATTGGCTGTACATAGAACACCCCCTCCCTCTGTACACCATTGGCACTACATAGAACACCCCCTCCCTCTGTACACCATTGTCACTACATAGAACACCCCCTCCCTCTGTACACCATTGTCACTACATAGAACATCCCCTCCCTCTGTACACCATTGGCTCTACATAGAACACCCCCTCCCTCTGTACACCATTGGCACTACATAGAACACCCCCTTCCTCTGTACACCATTGTCACTACATAGAACACCCCCTCTCTCCGTACACCATTGTCACTACATAGAGCACCCCCTCCCTCTGTACACCATTGGCACTACATAAAACACCCCCTCCATCTGTACACCATTGGCTCTACATAGAACACCCCCTCCCTCCGTACACCATTGTCACTACATAGAACACCCCCTCCCTCCGTACACCATTGGCACTACATAGAACACCCCCTCCCTCCGTACACCATTGGCACTACATAGAACACCCCCTCCCTCTGTACACCATTGGCTCAACATAGAACACCCCCTCCCTCTGTACACCAGTGTCATTACATAGAACACCCCCTCCCTCTGTACACCATTGGCACTACATAGAACACCCCCTCCCTCCGTACACCATTGGCACTACATAGAACACCCCCTCCCTCCGTACACCATTGGCACTACATAGAACACCCCCTCCCTCCGTACACCATTGTCACTACATAGAACACCCCCTCCCTCTGTACACCATTGTCACTACATAGAACACCCCCTCCCTCTGTACACCATTGGCACTACATAGAACACCCCCTCCCTCTGTACACCATTGTCACTACATAGAACACCCCCTCCCTCTGTACACCATTGGCACTACATAGAACACCCCCTCCCTCTGTACACCATTGGCACTACATAGAACACCCCCTCCCTCCGTACACCATTGGCACTACATAGAACACCCCCTCCCTCCGTACACCATTGGCACTACATAGAACACCCCCTCCCTCCGTACACCATTGGCACTACATAGAAAACCCCCTTCCTCCGTACACCATTGTCATTACATAGAACACCCCCTCCCTCCGTACACCATTGTCACTACATAGAACACCCCTTCCCTCTGTACACCATTGGCACTACATAGAACACCCCCTCCCTCTGTACACCATTGGCACTACATAAAACACCCCCTCCATCTGTACACCATTCGCTCTACATAGAACACCCCCTCCCTCCGTACACCATTGGCACTACATAGAACACCCCCTCCCTCCGTACAACATTGGCACTACATAGAACACCCCCTCCCTCCGTACACCATTGGCACTACATAGAACACCCCCTCCCTCCGTACACCATTGTCATTACATAGAACACCCCCTCCCTCTGTACACCATTGGCACTACATAGAACACCCCCTCCTTCCATACACCATTGGCACTACATAGAACACCCCCTCCCTCCGTACACCATTGGCACTACATAGAACACCCCCTCCCTCTGTACACCATTGTCACTACATAGAACACCCCCTCCATCCGTACACCATTGGCACAACATAGAACACCCCCTCCCTCCGTACACCATTGGCACTACATAGAACACCCCCTCCCTCCGTACACCATTGGCACTACATAGAACACCCCCTCCCTCTGTACACCATTGTCACTACACAGAACACCCCCTCCCTCTGTACACCATTGTCATTACATAGAACACCCTCCCTCCGTACACCATTGTCACTACATAGAACACCCCCTCCCTCTGTACACCATTGGCACTACATAGAACACCCCCTCCCTCCGTACACCATTGTCACTACATAGAACACCCCCTCCCTCTGTACACCATTGTCACTACATAGAACACCCCCTCCCTCTGTACACCATTGTCACTACATAGAACACCCCCTCCATCCGTACACCATTGGCACAACATAGAACACCCCCTCCCTCCGTACACCATTGTCACTACATAGAACACCCCTTCCCTCTGTACACCATTGGCTCTACACAGAACACCCATCCCTCTGTACACCATTGGCTCTACATAGAACACCCCTCCCTCTGTACACCATTGGCTCAACACAGAACACCCCTCCCTCTGTACACCATTGTCATTACATAGAACACCCCCTCCATCCGTATACCATTGTCACTACATAGAACACCCCCTCCCTCTGTACACCATTGGCACTACATAGAACACCCCCTCCCTCCGTACACCATTGGCACTACATAGAACACCCCCTCCCTCTGTACACCATTGGCTCTACATAGAACACCCCCTCCATCCGTACACCATTGGCACTACATAGAACACCCCCTCCCTCTGTACACCATTGTCACTACATAGAACACCCCTTCCCTCTGTACACCATTGTCACTACATAGAACACCCCCTCCCTCTGTACACCATTGGCACTACATAGAACACCCCCTCCATCCGTACACCATTGGCACAACATAGAACACCCCCTCCCTCCGTACACCATTGTCACTACATAGAACACCCCTTCCCTCTGTACACCATTGCCTCTACACAGAACACCCCTACCTCTGTACACCATTGTCATTACATAGAACACCCCCTCCCTCTGTACACCATTGTCACTACATAGAACACCCCTCCCTCCGTACACCATTGGCACTACATAGAACACCCCCTCCCTCTGTACACCATTGGCACTACATAGAACACCCCCTCCCTCTGTACACCATTGGCACTACATAGAACACCCCCTCCATCCGTACACCATTGTCACTACACAGAACACCCCCTCCCTCTGTACACCATTGGCACTACATAGAACACCCCCTCCCTCTGTACACCATTGGCACTACATAGAACACCCCCTCCCTCCGTACACCATTGGCACTACATAGAACACCCCTCCCTCTGTACACCATTGGCACTACATAGAACACCCCCTTCCTCTGTACACCATTGGCACTACATAGAACACCCCTCCCTCTGTACACCATACTTAACAACCTTGTTAAACCTCGTTTTATGAAACACGGTTGGTTTGTATTATATTGTCTTCTTATATAACTCCAAGTTGGAATTTCATGATTCGTAATATTGACAAAGATAGTCCTTTTAACTTGTACACACATCTTGATCTGTACACGGTACGCCAAGAACTGATCCTGCTGCTATAAATACATATAGTTTATCGGCTAGTTTACGATTATTCCTTCGATAAACCAATCATCTTCCAGGAATTGATCAGAAGCTTGGTTTGCGTATATTTGTTTATGTCGGTAAGTGTGTGTATGTTTTACCGTGTTAAATAAGTGGTATATTATCTTCTTACCATGCATTACTAATTTGCGTCCAGTTTTATAGTAATGTACAATTTACCACCAAAAGAATGATGATGATGATGATGATGATGATGATGATGATGATGATGATGATGATGCAACCAAAACTCTCTAAAACTATTCCATGTTAGAAACAAGACTACAGTACTTAACCACACACACCACTGATACATTGTATCACGTTATATACATGTTGTATCACGTTATATACATGTTGTATCACGTTATATACATGTTGTATACATTAACTTCAGAGTTTTCCCCATTTGTAAACGATATCTCACTGTGTTAATACAAAACCAAATCACTGTATAATCAGTATAAATCAATTTGTACGCGTATGGTTAATAAAACTAAATTCAAACTCACAATTAATTAATATTTACATTTTCAACTGTCTTTGTCTGTGATAACATTACGAATCAATTTTGAACCCTAAAACCCAATAACTTCATAAATCATAAGTGACACAAAATGGGCGTGTCTTATAGCATAACCGAGAAATGGTATTGGCTGCGCCGCGTAGTAATACATAGCATGTGCTACATGAAAAAATAGTGGTTTTAAAATAATGTTGTTTTAAAGTGTACAAATTGGAAATGATATAAATATAAGTAACAAGGGATCATTCTTTGCATATTATGAGGTGATAATTTCGGTCGGAGCGTGGTCTAATCTATCATAAACCATCCATATATAGGAGACTTGGCTCTTCCTTCTATGTAACGCACTGTTTAGGCTTAGAATAAAGATGATTCACGTTCTTTTACGTACTCTACCTGGATAAACGAACCAAGATTCAAAGAGAGACAGTAAAATGCTTTCGTTGCTGGTTCATGTGGCCTATGAAAATAGTGGGCATTGCAGAGGGAAAAATTATCGGTACAATACGCGCTGACACAGTCTATGCATTTTATCTTCAATGTTCAGTACCATCATACCAGCATGTAACACAATGCGCAAACATACGATTAAATACATGAACCTACACATATACGTCATATGAATATAGTTACATCTACCGAGTGTGATTCCCTCTATTTCTTACGGAAACTTATTATTTCTTACGGAAACTTATAGTTAATTCATAGCTCTATAGAAGCAGCCGGACTGAAATCTACATGCCCATTTTATCGATTGGTCGAAGCCTACGGCGACTGAAACTGACAAGAAACTGACAGCTTGGACTGAAATCTACACGCTACCTTTATCGATTGGTCGAAACCTACAGCGACCTAAGAAAAATCACGGAATGCACGAAATACTCAGTAATCATGATGATGTCAGACTCAAATTCCAAAAGGAGACGATTTGGCCGTTTCTTTTAGCTCACGTACTGTGTACATTAACAGTAGTTTTGGTGAATTTTACTTACTTTTTAAAATCAATTTATTAATTTGTTAAAAGATGTAAATATAAACAATAAAATGTTGTCTTTGATGAACCATGCGGGCTATGAAGGTAGCGATCATTGCAGAACAAATTACAGAACCCGCTAACGTGGGTTACGTATTTTTCTGCAATATCGCCACTGTCATATCCCGCATGAATGTGTACGTGCCACTCTGTCAGTAGGTTTTCTACTATATACAGTACCAGAAAACTATAGAAAACTCAGCCATATTCTTTAAAAAAATATCATTAAAAGAAAAATTTAACCCATCCATTCCGTCGAACTGATAGGTCTAGTTACTGAAAACCCGACAGATGCCATTACTTTTAGAGCATAACCTACTTTTGATCCATTCGTTAGATCTTGTGCGGTTTGGGTTTGGGGGAACTGATACAATGCGGTGCTAATGAGGACCACGCTGTATCCTGACCCTGGTGTACGGTATTACTGTCCGAATGAGTGATCCCCAGGCACGCGGCGCGGTCAGTCAAATAGCACCTTGTTATACAATGACCCGCCGCCATACTAAAACAATTAGCGGAATGGCAGAGTGCGTAATGAAAGAGAGAGTTGCAAAACACGCCTGTTCGTTATAAATAAAATGTCTACGCTGAGTTTATGATAACATGAAAGAGATGAACATCTTTTTCAAAGCACTAATCTTGTGAAGTGGAATAAAAATTGTGTTGTTGACTCTTTATGCTGATAGATCTCGGAGAAAGCTTAATATCGCACGCCGCGGCCTTTCGTAATTGATACGGGTATGCTTTTCATAATTTCTACCTCTCGTCTGTCCATGCAGGAGGAGAGAGGAATCCATTGACTAAGAATAGCCCGTGGTTTTCCTTCGTTCATGGAAAATGTACCTTGCTCTACTAACTATTCAATTCCAATTATTGTTCTGATAAAAGAAGCTAATGTTTTAATCAAATTGTTATAATTAAGTTTAAAATTTATTTATTTAATTTTTTTAACTTTTAATCTAACATATTTTTTCGCATTTTATTTCAATACTTATCTCTCATTCGTCATTGTTTTATATTAGTAATAACTTGCTGCCGGCCGTCCCCTTTATTTTTTGAATTGGAGACGAGTACCTTAACTTTGATTATGCTCACAAAGGCTGCTAAGTTTCTATAAGCATACAACTTAAGCATCTGTTCCTCAGCCAACCGTATGTTATATAGAGAAAATGTCTTATGTTTCAGTCAAGATAATATATAATTGAAATAATGTCTGCGGCGACGAAGTTATTCTATACAACGAGTTACTTAATCAATTCGTGTGCTCCACATCTAAGGACTGAAACACATTTAATCAAACACTGTATTTCAAAAATGTTGCTTGGATCTTTCCTTTTATTATTCAATTAGAACGTTTCATTCCAGAAAAATCAATGACATTGGGTATCATCACTTGAAATATTACAGTTTAACGGGACAATTCCTGCTGAAATCAAATAACTGCTTGAAATGTAGCCGTGAAGCCAGTCATTGGATATCTTCAATTAATTTCATTAAAATAAAACAATACAAAATAATTAATGAGGCCGATTGGGGGGGGGGGGGGTACGTAAAAACTACAATAGCAAAACTCTTTTTTAACAATATGTAATTTACACCAACTCGAGTATATTTGCGAACTTTAATGAAAATCTACCAATTCTTTTTAGGGGCTGTCTCAAATTACAGGAACATTTACTATATGAATATATAGGAAATTGTCATTTCCACACTTCAAAGCAAATTTAAAAAATACTACAAAAAATCAAATTGTAATACATGTATGTGATTTGTATATAATATAACTTTCTACCGCAAAAATGCTCAATTCTACCCTCTGCTTTTCATGGGGGTCATCTCAAAATTTCAAAATGCACCTAATTTTGGATTAGTATATAATATCACTTTCTATCGCAAATGCTCAATTCTACCGCCTGCTTTTCATGGGGGGGGGGTCATCTCAAAATATCAAAATGCACCTAATTTTGGATCAGTATACAATATCACTTTCTAACGCAAAAATGCTTAATTCTACCGTCTGCTTTTTCATGGGTGGGGTTGGGGGTTCATTGGGGGGTCATCTCAAAATATCAAAATGCACCTAATTTTGCTATATATTTGGAGTATTACAAATGTAGATTGGTACAAGGGATTTATTAAAAAATTGAGAAAAATAATTCTGAGGATTCCCTGTGCACAATTTAAAAGGAGTACACTTTTTCTTTTTCTTTCACGTTGTTTATTATAACGTACGTACTCCTACATAGCTTCATTTTATCATAATGTCATAAAAGCACAATTGGCAACGCTCACCTACCGAACAACGAAAAAATCGTTTAAAAAATAAAATTTTCCTTAAATATCCTAAATATTTTATCTATATTTTGTTTATTGTGTTCAATTTAATAAACGGTATCGAAATTTCACACACGATATAAATATACTGTATTTCACAAGAATGCGCATAAAACATGCGCGATGAAAACTAAAGCCGGCCAATATATTTATTTCAAGTCTATGGGTTAGTACAGTAAAAAACAGTCTTTTCATGAAATTAAAAATGCGTTTACGGTCAAATACTGTTTATGTAACGGCGACATGTATCGCCTCTACTGGGGTTTGAATCCGGGTTCTTTTATTGCAAATCCAGCACTCCGTACTGATCGAGCTAAAAGGGGTAACTCAATTACCAGAGCTTGTGGAAATTCCATATACCTGACTCTACCACATTAATACTGAAATAGTTATTATGCTTAACATAAGGTGTACATGTACTTTATCTATATGATTACGTTAAATCCCCCCATGTTCCTCTAGAAAGACTGGATAATTGTGGACATTCTAATCTCCTGGAAAAGGAGTTCTGATTCAAAATATTCGAGGGTGTTCAAATTGAAAACCAACCGTATTTTGTTTTGGGTTTTTTCTGTACTAACGTTAGAAACATTGTAATAATTTAAAAGTTTATGGCTAGAAAATTTAAAATTTAAAATTTAAATTTACAAATTTTCGGAGTGTTTTATGAATAATTTGTTGATCACCAAGCCTCCGAAAATCGGAAATTGAAGATGGGTAGAGTAGCTACTGATAGAAGAGATTCTACTGTACACACTAGTACGTGTGTATTCGAATATTTTACTCCGAGCAATCTTCCCCAGTAGTACTATGTGGAATGGATTAGACACTGTGATTGGTACTGACCTATCGACTTACCGGTTGAGTACTACTCACAACAGGCTTATCAAGATACAAATATTCATTACAATATATACATGTAACACAATTAAGCAGTAAAGAGTTACGGCGTTTATCAAGAGCAATCTATAAAACCTGACGGTCACTGATAGCACAACACGTTTTATAAAGACGTAAAAATCGAAAATATTAGAAAAATAATCTTTATATCACAAATATTAATCACAATTCATAATTCGGGGATATAAATTTGCACACACCTTGTTTGAACAGAGAAGCACATCGTTTTCTGAACTCGGTGTTCAAGAAGGAATAGATGATTGGGTTGATACAACAGTTTAACAGGTAAGACCGGAGACACACCTGGTACGCCATTTTAGCTGAGTCAGTCAGGGTGTGATAAAAAGAAGGATGAATAGATCGATGAATAGCGATAACTACAAACGGTAAAAACGTCATTACATACGCAAACGTCACAACAGACAACATGACGGTGAGACGAACACTACGCTCTACGGCTGCCACACAGGAAGACGACAGAATAGTTCTTTCGGAACCGTCTTCTGACTTCATTTGGCGGGAAGAGGATTTTTTACGGAAAATTAATTGGCGTCTGACAGCCACCGCCACGAAGGTATAGAGTACGATGAAGCTGACGAATGTAATTAGTGTGCCAACTCCGTGGATTCCGTACAAAACTAAGGGAAACACTGACCGAACGTACCTGTCTTCGATTTGACAGGTGGGGACCGAGAACTCCTCACCGTGCGACCTGATTTTCACAGTGTGCTTCCCGTAAACAACCAGAGCCGGCCATGTTATACTGAAAGCCACCACTATCAACCAGAGGACACAACGCCGTGCCGTGGATGACGTCATAACCGGACGATGGGGGCAGCAGATCCGTTGGTAACGGTCAATGGCGACTGCAATTAACACTAGCGTAGAGGATGAGTTACACAGATAGGTCGTGAAACGAGAAAGTTTACATATAAATCCCAGTTGAAAAAAAGAATTATCCACCATAATGGTAATTTCTGTAGGCATTGTGATGACGCAGTTGATAAGGTCAAACATGGCGAGAGACAAAATGAATATCCGAGTAGATAGGTGTTTCCATCTCCAGTAATACACAATCCAAACTACACTATTCCCAAAGAACCCAAAGATCATCAAAATAACTGTGTACACAATGGCGGGGGTATATATCCGAAGTTTGTGCTGAAAAAGGCCTCCATCCGGAAAATTTGTCCCCGTGAAGTTAAACTCCGTGTAGTTTGGGTCCATATCTCTTTTAACTTTGCACAAGAACCGCCAATGCGTCTGTAACATACATAAAAATAAATAAAGATATCTTTACTGCAGGTTTGTTATTGCTTCCAATTTCAAATCGCGATACCACGCGAAATACCAACTGTTATCCGTTCATATGAAATTTTTAATATTCGTGCTTGTAACTTTTGCTTATTATGAGTAAGACACTTATATTGCTCTCTTTAGCAGTCGTGAATGAACATCATACTGTATCACAGGGTCGATCACTACTAATAGCCGTTTATCACCAGAGAGCAGCGCCTCGTTACTGAACTGTACAGCATCCCTCCGCGGGTTTATATAGCGCCTCCGCTATACGTCACGCTGCTAGTGTGACCGTGCGAAAATACTTTCAAAAATTGTGTCACTCATGGAAAATCTGTTCGGTCATCATACATGATTAAGCAAATAATATTGAGCTTTAACGTATTCTGGATTGCTGAATTGATTTAGACTGCATGATAACAACGCTCTGCGTTATAAATCGGCCTCTGGAATAGTGTGTTAAAATTGATTTTTAATAAAAACTTATGGCAATGGTTGTATCATTTTAGAACCGTTTTAACAAGGGCTTGGACTTTGGGTAGTACGTGACAAACTCCGATTTGATGAAGGCGGGGTCTACTCGTGGTTAACGGTCCAGTCATTGGCTAATAGATATGAAGACATTGAACGCAATGACACTTGTCCGACCTTATCCAGGGATGTATATTTCGCTGAAACAGCGTCAATTTCACACAACAGAGCAGATCTTTCCGGTTTTGACAGTCTATGAATATTAATGAGCTTCTCTTAGCGAATTAGAAGAAAGGAGGTCAATATTTGAAAGCTTGTTTTGATGAGCAAACTAGATAGTAACATCCCACCGAAAGTCCAAGCTCTTGTTAAAACGGTTCTACGCGCATTGTGTTTTATTTCAAATTAACGATGGCCTTGAGAAAAAAACAATTTGAATTCTAAATTTTTTTCCATGGCCAAATTTTTATCATTTTCTGAATAAAATAAATGCCCACATATAATCTGAATAAAATAAATGCCCACATATAATCTGAATAAGCTGTTTAGGCTTTACCAGTATCTTTTGTCGACGAACAATACAGTATTTAAGCCTCTTATGTGCTAATTAAGCGACCAACAGCAGTCTGGTCCTCAATGACCTCACAGCCTGCCCAGATCCCCTTGCAGGCACAAGTCCAGATTTATAACCCGGGTGGAGGGGATCAGAGGAAAGATTTTTTGCGGGGGTGGGGGTCCAAGGTCAATTTCTGTTCGGTGTCTTTACTATATATAGAAAAGGTCAATTTCCGTTCGGTTTCTTTACTATGTAGAATTAATAAATAACTATGAATTTTCCTGACCACCCCCCACCCCAACCTGCGCATTTATTAGTTTATACTACCAATAACACGAAGTTATTCGCGATTGTTTTTCTGTTTAGAACAACAACGTGAATAAGAAATACCACTTCAGACTCGAGTTATGGAGAGACTGCAGATGACTGTCCCCCTCCAATCTGAGACTCGACTGTTTGAAGTGTGATCAACCTCCTTGATACAAAGTCTACGAAGAGCAGTGATGTCATCACAGCAGCAGACGACTGTTGGCGTCACACTACGATTTGTCATCGGCAACATCGTCACTGGTGACTAGACGTGCCATGGAAGTACTCGGTACAATTCCAAAATTATTCTGGTCTTGGGCCGTGGTTTAAACTATGAATATTTGTTACTTGTATATCTATTAAACTGGATGTAAGACTTAATAATCTGACAAAAAATTGAATTACTCGGAGTTGGGTATTTTTAACATCTGTTATGATAAATAGATAATACCATTGGTGATCAAATTAAGATAGAACCTAGTGTTATAAGTTAGAGATGATCAGAGAAGCTTAAACATCGAAGCTGGCGAGAGTTTGTCAGAAATAGCATGTGTCATGTGTCATATTCTTGTGAAATCCGTGTTGATAAGGATTCTATTACTATTAATTGTACGCAATGTACGCGAACACCGTCGAAGTTTGGACCCTGTTGATTTTAGGACCTTCGACCATACAATTTGCCTATTCTATAAACATCTCGTCCAATTTAACTCATTCAAGCTCTTCAAAATTATCAATCCCACCTTTCAAATACTCTTTAAAAATCTTCGCTTCGTCCATGTTACGTACAATGTTTTGTTGCTATTAAATTTTAAACGTTTTCTCCCTTTCCTCTGCAGAAATTTGAGCAAATCTTTTTGATATATAAAATAAATAGACAACAAACATAAATTCCTTTGAAAAATGAATATAAATTTATCTTTTTTCTCTTAATAATATTGGGTCCAGTAATTCGTAACATCATATGTGTCTGAACATAAAATGCGACCATTTGTTCCGTAAGGAGTGTTTGTATGTCAGGATGTCCATGACTATTTCCCTGGGACAGTCTAACTGGAGGGCGTCGGCTACAGACACCATTCTGTTGTCACGGTACATGTTGGAGGTTGTGGCCACGTCTTGGGGTCGGGCAAGTAGATTGTATATTCTTTGTAAACACATACTATACAGCCGTGGGGGATTGCAACTCAAACTCAGCAACCTCTGCCGGACGTGACGTGGACAATCCTCCATCAGTTTGATTGGATAGTTTCCCTCGGCGTCTTTGAGGGACAGTTGCTGGGTCTCTGTGAGCAAGGAAATAAATCCCAAATAGACGCAAGCGATGCTGTGTAACTTCAGCAACAGATAAATGGGTGTTTGAGCTTCACAGTCCACAGTCGAACAGTCGGCTCCTTTCGACAAGAGGAGGTGAATTTTCTCGCTATTCCCGCGTATGGCACACTGGTGGAGAGGAGTTTCTCCATTGAAAGTCTGTTCGTTTATGAGTTTGATCAAATCTGGACACCCTTTCAGTAAGATGGCCATATGTGACGCACTGATTCTCTCTGATCCCGCTACGATGTGTAGAATATTCCGTCCGGCATTGTCTCGCTCCTGAATGTTCGCTCCAAGTCGAAGAAACTCCACCAGACTCTCCAGATTTCCGTGAAAGGCAGCGGACATCGCCGGCGTGTATCCGTCATGGTCCCGCTGATCAATGAAAGCCCCAAAGTTCAACAAATGGACGACTGGATTGACTAAATTTCTCAGGGCACACAAATGTAACAAAGTCCTCCCTTTCACGGTGCTAGGCTGCTGTGGATCCTTGGAGTGTTGAAGCAACAAGTCCAGGAGGCGGGTGATGTTAGACAGGTGTCGTCTGCGATTCAGAATGAACGTCCTTCGTACTTCGTCCACCTCTTCGTCGTCAGTCGACACGCGGTTAATCAGTAGATCCGGCACCATCCAGTACATGAGCAGGACCCAGGCGGCCGTCCTATTGTCGCGATCGTCCCGGAAGAGCGGATCCGCACCGTGATCCAGCAACAAACGTACCATCTCCAGGCGTTTGTACATACACGCAAGATGGAGAACGGGCATTCTGAGAGTGGGGACCTCATTATGCTCGAGACAGTGGACGTTTTCTGTGTGGATCGTGTTGAGGTCGATTTGCTCGCCGCTCGTCAGGATACGCCCAAATTCTTCTGTGTTGCCACTCAGGATTAAACGATAAAAATCGTCAAAAGTTACCCGGGTTGCCTCCGCAAAATTGTTGTCATCTTTCGTACTTTTGTCCATGATGATTTTTCCTTTTTCAATTTATCATTTTTTTTTAATTGAAGTTCGGTTGATCACTGTGACGTCATTGATAACTACAGGGAAACGTCGCGCTAATATAGCGGATCTATTTATACAATTTATGTGTCGGGTGTAATAAATCATAAAATATTTAAGTTAAAATAAATTATTTGAATTTTTTTCTCACATAAAGTTAATATGGCTTAAATTCTATATACTGTTTTAAGATCTTTTCGTAATTGACTTTCCAGCCTCCTTATTATGTAAAGAAAAGAAAGAAAAAAACACGCACACACAAAAGGTCCGCACATGGCGTTATCTTCAGTCCGATTTTTTTTTTAATTAGAGGTTGGTAGCAAATTCATTTGGTTTTGTAAAAAGATCTCGCTGTACATAATGTTCATGTTTCTGCTATAACTGTCGGGCAATGGTCACAATCTAATCAAATTAGATCGGTTATAATTCAGGAGCAGTTTTAATCAAGGAGTATGTCTGAAGGCATTCAATATTGGGATAGAAAATTATAAATGGGAGTGAACACCCGCGCCGTATGTCTAAAAAGGGGTATGAAAAGGGTTGGGTTTTTTTTTTAATTTTGTCCTTTTTTTAATTTCCAAAAAGCCCCATTGTCAAACTTTATTAATCATCAAATCTGAAATAGCAAACCTGTAATTAACCAATAGGGCCTAAATGCCGATCAAAAATAGTCATAAAACTTAAATACATTATACATTTGTGATAATGTACACAATATTTACCCTACTTGTGCGTCCAGATTTATGTCGAATCAATATCATATATCTTATGCGCCAGCTTTCGACACATATTGGTCATAATTATGACAAGATTCTTTGTAAATACACCACCACCTACCTACCCCCCCCCCCCCCTTCCCCCCCCCCCCCCCCCCCCTCTTTCAGTGGTTTGATGGCTAACGGGAGACAACTCTGCCTTATATAAATGAGAATTGACCTTCGAACCGGAAGCAATATACAGCCTCGAATTGACAACAACCAGCTGTCGATTGTCATTCTGTCACTAGGAGATTTTTCCTCAGAAAGGACCATTTCTCATGTTACCCGCGTAGGTGATGGAGAAGTCGAAAAGTAACGACCAACCTCGCTGCCCGTGCGGATTTTGGGGGTAAGTTCGCGACTGAAGGATCTGAATCACCACCGTGACGAAGGCTGGTGTCGGGAGGCCCTGGGTCGCTAGGATTTTCCTTGGTGTGGGTTAGGACTTGTCTGGTTAAAAGTTTTACTTATTTTAAGGAGTAGTTTAGATATTTATGTGTATAATGTTTTAAGATTATGATACAGTCATTTGTATCAATGAAAATGCATCAAACATCCGGGCCAGTACCTTATCAATCATGTTTATCTAAACGATCAATCCCGAGTTGGGTTGGGTAGATCTACTCTTGAAGTTGAAGGCGATTACGCGTAAACGTGGACTGCGACGCAGACTAAGCCAGCGTTCACCAGTGTTGTGATTTAGAGTGAACAACGAACTATATATATTTTAATAAAACTAACTATAATTTATCCCACAAAGAATGTATACCTTTAATTATCTTTTTCCTATCATGCAATCGTTGTTTACATTATGGTTTTTTGTGTAAATAGAAAATTTTAAAGAAATAGCATGATATATTCTAGCATTTTTTATCAACATAATCTGTGGATTGAGGATTTTTTACAATATAAGCCTACAATTTCATCCCCCGCCCCCAATCCGAAAGTATGCATGCAAACTGTCAAACCTCAGTCTACAAATGTATATCTATAGCTTAATTTACACCTTTTTTCAAAATACTGATCGTTGGATCACTTAATCATCTAGAGTTATCTAGAATTTATTATTGGCTGTTTGGTTTCAATTAATTTACATATCATCAAACAAGAAGCCAACATTACCATGGCTTGCACTGACTAGTCATAAACAGTTGTTTAAAGTTACTGCAACATTTGTGAAAATATAACAACACATGTTGAGTTAGACATACAGATAACAAGACGTCGTTAGTATTTAGACATTGGCCCTCTTGTATTGTCAATTTGGCAAAATTACACGTAACCAGTACATAACTTTTCTTCAGTTACTGTCATACTGTACAATCAATTTCACAAATTGTCCAATCAGTATGACAAAGTGATATTGAGCTGAATGTGCTTTGACATATATAACATGCTATTTAATCAAACTGATATATGTTTTGGGTTTGATATTCGAAATGTGTGATTAAATTTTATCATGCTATTAAGCAAACCAACTTTCTATTGTGTATTCAGATATATATTTTGTTAAAATATGTTTTTAAATAGGCTAATTTTTTAAGGTATTGCTACAAGTTTTATTCAGATAGGGTGTTTTATCTCCTAATGTTAGGACAGAGAGACAGAAACATACGATAAATAAACCATATTTTCTATTTAATTCCAGATCTTCAAGTACACTTGGACTCTGTTCACAATGCTATAAATGTAAGTATTGTTCATGTGTGCAGTGGCATGCAGAGATTTACAAATTAAAAGTTGATGCATGTAATTTATTCCATCTCTTATGATTAACATTGAAGAGAGATTGAAAGGAGTTTTAGATAAGGTGGTAATGAGATTTGGGTTGCATAGCTCTATAGAGCTAAACAAATCCAAAATACAAGTACTAGTACATGTATTTGATTAGAGTTTCAAAATGTTAACCACGAAGTCACAGATTTAAACAATATAAATCTGATTTTTGTGTAATGTTCAACCAATAAAAAAAAAACCATGTAAAAATCACTCCTGAGTGTGTACGTCTTCCAAGGTACTACTGATTGAGTTTACTCAACTTTAATAAGAGAAGTGTTACCTATATCAATTTAAAATATTTGTAAATACCTGTGGTAACTAATCCATGTAGGAATATAACATTTGTTTCAGTTACAACTTATTAATCTTACAGATAGAGAAAACATCAGAGATGTTTAATTATAGAGTATAGCTGGTCTTGTTTTCTGTTTCAGCACACATAGAGAAAACCAATGATGCCCTGCAGAGCACTCCTGATCATCTCATTTCTCCTGGTTTGTATTTTATTGATTCATTATAGTTATTCATTTCAGAATCTTCTCTATAACAGCTTTGTAAATTAACAAGGGATTTATTATTAGAAAGAGAGATTAATTGAGTTTTATTTTATGAAATATTTTTTTAAAAATTTCTCTTATTTCTGTTCATTTCTTTAAATAATGACAAAGTCAATACATGTATTTTCTTGCAGAAACTGCCAGACAGATGAAACAAAGTGGACACAGTCATATGGAGGGGGCTAAACAAAGCAGCCATAACATTGGTTTAGAGGGAGGAAAAAGTAACAGCACACCAATAAGTGATAGCCAATCACAGCCCTGTTCTTCCAAACAATTAACTTGTGAGAGCATTAAAGACTCTAGTGTTTCTAACGAAGGAACAACAGATCGTGAACAAAGTCCAGCAACCCCTCCCCCAGAAATCGATTCATCCCCATCTTTGTCTTCCAGTGTAGCCACACCAGAGACCCCTGAAAAAAGAGGAGTCAAACGGTAGGTTTACTGATTAAATCACCACCTTCTGGTAGTGAGCTCACAATGTATACATCCACATGCAAGGAACTCTTCCTTTTGTAACATTAGTGGATTGTTATAGAAGAAATCAAATGTTACAGATTTGCTTCATGCATAATTTATGATGAATCTCATGATGATCTTTAAAATTGATTCTTAAATATGCTTTTGCATTCCTATTCCAAAGACGTTAAATTCATTGGATATTGATAAGTAAATTAATGAATAATATTGCTGTCATTCAATTTTCAGTGATATATCACAAGTTGATAAAGAATCAGACACCCCTGAATCAACACCAGAAAAAGGACAGAAAAACAAGAAGAGATGTTATCAGTGTAAATGTAAACTGGAGCTGGCCCAGCGCCAGATTGGCAGATGTAAATGTGGTCAGTGTTTATATATGTACTTATGGTCAATACTTACAGGTGTTAATGTGGTCAGTATGTACAGATATTCCTGAGGTCAGTGCATAAATGTGTCAGTATTTAATGTTGTAAACTTGGTCAGCATGTACTGTCTATAGGTCAGTATGTACGGGTGAATCTGGTCAAAATACCTGTTTACTTTTTAGGTTATGATACATCTGAACTGGTGTTATGTTCTTCAACTACTGTGCATCTATTGGTTCAATATTTGTATTCATCTTTTTCTATTAGATTTCACATCTTTCTACTGAACCTTGTCAAGATTTTCAGCAATGTAAAGTCGTTATAGGAAAGCCCACATCACATGGCATGAGCTCAAATAATGATCATACGTGTGTTCTCTGTTACAGACTTTGTATTCTGCTCCTTGCATCGACTGCCAGAACTTCACAACTGCGATTTTGATCACAAGGAAGACGGGCGCCGAGAAGCTCGAGAAAAGATGGTGAAACCCACGAGACACTTAGGGACCTCATTCCAGCGGCTCGACCCGGATTCCTGAAGGAACTGTCCCTGCATTAACCAATGTGTTTTGTTTTTACATTTGAGTATGGATTATTGGGCTGTGTAATTAACAAAACAGCCGAGAGTCTTGTTTTTAATATGAATATGCAAATTGATTTATAACATACAAGAGGATTCTTGAAGAAACATTTTTTTTGTACAATGTAGTGATGAATGGCCAGTGACCTCTGGAGAGTAGATATGTCATGATATGAACACTGTTGCAAGCTCAGCAATAATAGAATTATACACATGGTGAAATTTTCTTGAGTTCTTCAATGATTTTAGAGAGTGCTGCTAATTTAATATAATATTGACATTTTATAAATTTCACTTGTGTCACAGATTCCAATTTTACTACCACTCTGATTTCATGTTTTAATCAGTTTATCAATTATTTTAGAACAGTGCATCTGTTGTTTTTTTTGTTTTTTTTCATGTGTAAAAAAAAAACCCTTTAGAATTCTCATCACAAGAATGCATGTGTAACTAAATCTAGAGTGATAGTTTTCATTTGGACCCCATTTTGTGTGCATGATAGTTTTACCTGTGTGTGACTGTGTTATGTATATTAGAGAAGTTGTAACCAAGTAGGTTATATTCCTGTACAACCCGAGAACGCCCATCTCTCACATTGTGTACCCCTCATTTGTACCATGTCCTCATCCTACATGTAAATAAACCTTACACTTATTGTGTTGTTGCTACATCACAGAAACTCCGAAACATCAAACAGATTATTGGTAAAGCAAGATCAGACATACTTCCTGTTGCAGTTTTGGGGTGAATTTTAAATCCTTGTACCTGTTTCTCTGTAAAACTGACAGCAGATTGTAATCCCACCGCTAGTCTTTGTTTATCACAGTGGCCAGTCCAAACTGATTTTGAAATCGTACCTCTTCATGAATTGTGAAAACTTTAGTGAAATGAAAAAAATTACATTGAACAGCAACAGTTTTAAGGACATGTAGAGAATATTGGAGTTTTAGATTACACATATATATTACAATGACAATATTTTCTAATATCTTCACTATATTTATTGAAATATTGTAGATTAAATTCATGGTGAATTAAGAGTGAAATGCAGATATAACACACAAAAGATTACCTCAAATATTTGATTATATTGCTCAAGACCAGAGTTTTAAGAGTCCTATTATTACATTTACATTGACAGTCATTCAGTGGTAAAAAGTGAATCTTCTTTCAGTTGAAAACCTGACCCCTTGTACTAATTATTCTAAAAGTCATGTATGTTGTATAAAAATAGGGGTTTTATATTTTGTTTTGTTTTAAACATATCAATGTGTACTGGTAAACAATTTTCTTTAGTACCGACAGGTAACTTTTAAATTTGGTTTTATGATAATTTGAATTTAATTAATTTGAAGCAATAATGTACTTCCTGTATTGTAGAAGGTGTCAGACTACTCTTTGTAGAATATCTCAGCAAGAGATGTGTAATCATAATAGATCTGTCCTTTTATTGGAAGTCTCCAATTGTCAATGCATTAAATTTCATGGTTCTTTATCGCTCAGCAACATTGCCTGCTGTTATTTCTGGTCTTTTAAGACTTCCAATAAGGGGAGATCACTCTGTGTATGGATGACTCAGCTAGAGTGTTCTATGTGCCCGGGAATTGTGTGTTTCTTATTGAATACAAGATTTATCATTAAAGACAAACTTTATATCATAGATTATTTATTATTTGTGATTTCTCAATGATTTATGGGAGTTGATTTTTATCAACTCTCCCATGCAGTTACTCAGGCAAACCGGAAGTGAAACAGTGTTTGGACCTAAGTACAAATCATCACCGCTGACAACATTTAGTTCTTGAAAATAATTGATAAATTTGATGTAATGAAATGTATCTGACACATTGTTTTCCAAGGAAACTTATTTATAGATACCTTGTAAATAGTTTTTAAATTTTAAATGGTACGAATAATTTAGATATTTTTTGTAGTCATACATTGTATGTATTCCTACGCCAGAGTTGCAACTTCTTGGGCCTTTCTGGCAAGCTCGTGTTTTTCCGAGCTTGCCGGAAAGGCCCGAAAAGTTGTGATTGAGTTAAATATAGTCTCGTTCAACCAAATGAAAACGAAAAGTTGCGATTGAGTTAAATATAGTCTCGTTCAACCAAATGCTCGGCTGTCTCCGTAAATCTCAGACAAGCAGAGCATCTCTTGGTTGTCAGAGATTAACGGAGACAGCCGAGCGTCTGGTTGAACAAGACTACAGTTCAATTATTGCTTGGATCCATACAATTTCAGAAATATTTCGATTACTGATATGTAGTTTGATGGAAATTTGACGAAATTCCTGTCAGAAAATTCATATTATAAAAAAATGTGCATAATTCAAATACATATAGGAAACTAATTGCCATGCAAAATAACATATTGTTGATTTTAAAAATAATAATAGATAAAATTAACTCCCGTCAGTACTTCAGTACTTTGATTTAAGGTGGTTTGCACCTGAAATAATAGTAATGTCAATCATCCAAAAACCACTTGGATATAAAGATGGGGACCTAAAATGTTCATTTGTTTTATTGGTGACCCATGTCACATGCCATTTTTTGGAAATATAGGGCCCCAAACAGAAATAATAATTTTCCATGGAAATTGATAATTTGAATTAATCAAACAAATATTTAGTTTGAGCTATTATTTAATTATGATTTTAATTCAGTATGAAGTTGAATACATGTAGTGACTATAAAAGTAAAATCTAAGTCGAAGTTTTTAAAAAAATTATTTCTTTACTGGTGGCTTCAAAGGCCAGTACATAGTGAACACAACAACAGATGTTACAAAATTTTGGAGTGATCAAATTATAATGCAAATTAAAAAAATTATAGTAATGTCATCTTTTCGAAACTTTACATACAAATAGACACACATTTAATGTCTCATTTAAAAGTAAAAAAAGTAGGAGTCGCATCTCAAAAATTTGAGATATAGCATGAAATAAGCTAATTTAAGACCAAAATTGGAGTTAATTTTTTCTTAACTTCTATGAAATATAAGCTAAATATGCCTAAATATATTGATAGAAATATCAAAATATTGTTTAAATATGTTTTTTAGAACATTATGAATAAATCGTAATACACAAACTATCTAGAAGTTTGGTCTGCACTGAAAATTAGGAAGCTCAACTAACCGTACTCTAAAACTTCTAAGTTATGAAAATTGTTCATTTCCTTCTTGAAAACCTTCCGCCACAAAATATAGTCCCTTACTAAACTCTGTAAAAATGTAATTTTTTGGAAACAATTTTATTCAATAAAGTTTATTTGAAATTGTGAAATATAAATTTAATACTAGAATCAATATGTGAAGCAGAATTTTCAGACTAAAGGTGACCCAAAATGGCTACCCAAAACCTAAGGAGCGAACCTCTTTAAAATACAGCCTATTAAATCATAAAATGTATATTGAATATTAATAATGAGATTATAATACTGAGGTATTCATAAAATAATGCAAGGAAAAGGTGCCACTTTCCCTCAAAATTTACCAGTAATGCTAAAATTACTTTCAGTGTGGTAAAACAACATGTATCTTGAGCCAGAAATTTTATTTATAGAACCAGTTTTGTTGGTCAGTTTGAGGTGTCGGCCTTTGCAATCTTTCTAATAAAATTAAAATACAAGTAAAGAACTGAAAATAAACAATAACAATAGCAATATTAAAAAGTTTTATTCTAAAAAACTTTTCCAAATGCAGACTATGAGAAATGAAATAGCACTACACAGATAAATACATAAGATACATGTATTACTCTAGGTCACAGATAATTTATTACCATTCTCTCCACACACAAAAAACTTGACACTGAACTAAAAATGATTTCTATAAGTGAGAGAATAAAGCCACTTAATGGTGCTGTCCCATATCTAATGTTCTTATAATTCGTCATTCCTCTCTATTCCCAGCAGCTCCACCTCAAATATAAGCACAGCCTTGGCTGAAATCAAAGAAGTCAAATTTTTTTAAAAAGTAGCAGCAACAGCATTCCATATAGAGATGGTTACTTCAACATGTTAGCCATGCACTATTCATTTATAAAAATTACCACATCATGGTAACATGGATGAGCAACTTTTATTTCAAAAGTAAATTCACATTAAGCATATTTTTAGGCAGCAGATTTTAGAGGGAATTCAAAATTACTTGCCTAGGATGAACCAGAGTCTATTTTACAATGCAAAGAATCAATATTATTCCAATAATGAAAGAAAAAGTGAGCAAAATAATTTGATAAAAGGCATACAACTCGCAAAAAATCAGCAGCTCAAAAATTCCTACAAATATGCACATCTATTTCTTTGTCTTTAACAACAAAAAAATACAAAAGGACCAAAACTTCCAGAAAAATACCGTAATGGAAAATGAATATCCTGGTGTAGTACATTGTGTCCTAAATATGCCTACTAAGTCTCACTAAATTCTGTGCAGCAGTTTAAGAGGAGTTGAGCTTTCAAAATCTTCATTACTATATTCATTATATTGCCAAAATTCTAAGTTAAAAAGGGCCAAAATTCCACAAAAATAATGGAATCAAAATTTCCTGGTAATATGCACATCAACACATTATGTCCTAAATACCTACATTTTTTTTATGTTTTACTAAATTCCATGCAGCGGTTTAAGAGGACTTGTGCTTACAAACTGTTTGTTACTACCGGTACATGTATATTCAATATGTGGCTAAAATTCAAAAAGGGCCAAAATTCCCAGAAAAATGATGGAATCAGAATTTCCTGGTAATATGTACATAAACACATTGTGTCCTAAATTTTTACAAAGTTTTACTAAATTCATGCAGCGGTTTAAGAGGAGGTGTGCTTACAAAAAAAAACCCAGGACTGATGGACTGACTGACTGATGAGAAATGAGAAACATTTTACAGAGAATATGTTTCCTTGACATCAAACTTACGTGGGATTTTGGGAGGAGCTCCTCTGTCTCCATAGCCCATGTCAGAGGGGATCACCAATTTCCTCTTCTCTCCTTCACACATGCTGCAAATAAAATTTTTAATTAAATGCTAATCTACAGAAAACTCTTTATGTATAAACACTGTTATATCAAATTTTAGGGGTCCCAGAAAAATTCTTTAAAATATCTTGTAAAATTTTTGTTATTGGGATTTTTTTATCATTAAAATTTGATACTTGATAGATGATGGGAATCTTTTGCCAAAATGAGACTTCTCTTTTCATATTTACTTTTTAAAACCACATTTTGATACCTTTTTGACATCTCTTCCAATTCATTTTTTAAAATAAATGTATAGGTATATTATATCCATGCCAATCTCTAAGAATCATTAAACTGCTGAGATTATTTGGTAAACTGGTACATGTATAATTAAATTCAAACATTTGGTTTTGGCAACTGTACCAGAGGTTTTATATTGTGCACAGTTGAAATAGGGTTAAACATGTCTGACACTATGTTACATACCCCAACAGGCCCTGGTCCCATCCTTTTATCACCTGCCCTGACCCTAAGGTGAACTTGAAAGGTTCATTTCTGTCCAAGCTACTGTCAAATTTAGTTCCATCTTCCAACTTTCCCTGAAGTTTATTACAATTGTTATAAACTTATCAAATAATGCATGAAAAGGGTACTACATGTATTACAATAGTTTTCTATTGAATTTAAAGCAATATGAGCTGTATTTTTTAGAATTTTATTTTGCTGCAAAAACCTGCTAGTATGATATGTCTGCATGTAACTTAAACTTCTATGATAAATAAGATTTGAAAAAAATCATTCATTTTTGTCAGAAGAAAGATTTCTCTTCTAAGGAATATATAGCAGGTCAATTTTTGTACAGGACAACAATAATTCAATTTTGCTACAATTAAGGCTTCTTATTGGCTTTTTCCACAAAAATAGGGCTAACAGAAATTTAAAAAACATATTTTTTGTCATTTTAGTAGTAAATAACATTTTCGTAAAAAAAATTTCAGCATAAAAATTGCAGCTCATATTGCATCGATATCTCGAACACTGATATCTCGAACACAATGGATATGTCGAAGTGATTTGTAAGTCCCAACCACTTATTTTGGTAGTACTTTACCCTTGGTATCTCGAATACTCGGATATCTCGAAGTTTTTAAACAGTCCCATCTAGTTCGAGATAACGAAGTTTGACTGTATTTATGAAATGAAAAAGGATACACATTTTTATGCAAAATGTTTTACAGGTTATATTCCATTACAACATCTACAGGACTATCAAGTATGTATACATATTGTATACATGTATTGCCCTGCTACCAATTATTACGTATCTGTTGTACATTGTATTAAATAGACTAACTTGTAGCTGTGATAAAGTAACGAATCAAGTCTCTGCTGAGAACTTGTACTTTGTTATTACATGTATAGCACATTGAAATACAAATTCTAAGAATTAAGTTTAAGCCTTTTCAAACAAAGTTTCTTACTTACTGTGTAATGCATTTTCAATACGTCGCCCTTTCTGGATTTAATGGTGCACTTGTCTGGGTCAACACGTTTCTTGACACCGATTTGGAGCTTCTTCTTTTTCTCTTCCTTGTCATCACAGGAAACCATAGCTGCTAACACAGCCACAAGGATTCCTGCCCGAAGAGTCTTTGAAATCTTCATGCTTCACAAATTTCTGTGGATGGAATCAAAAGAATATGCTATCTCTCTGAGTTTCGAGTTTCGAGAGATGACATATGTCTTTGGCACACCAAATTCACAAAAATGAGCTAAACATTGTTTAACAGTCAATAAACTAGGTTTATCTATCGATCATGAAACTATATTTATCAGATTAACTATATGTTTTGCAATCGTAAATGGTTGTTTTTAGTGTTAGAACCATTTTAACAAGACCTTGGACTTTCGGTAGGACGTAACTATCTATTTCTTGCGTCAAAACAAGTTTAAATGACGCTGGTTTAAAGTGAAATGTACACAGATTGCTTAGTCTCAGCTAAAAAGCCAGACAAATCTTGTTGATTTCACAGAGCCATGGCTGAGTGGCCAGCAATGAAATAGACAGGCTTACGTCACATTGCTGTTTGACACAACTACCCAAAGTCCAAGCTCTTGTTAAAATGGTTTTAATTATAGTTTACACTTCTGAAACATAGATCATTGCGTTAATTATGGTTTACAGATGTGAAATATAGATTAACGTCATTAGTTATAGTTTTCTGTCCGTAAACTACAGTTTATGTTAGGCTCATTTTTGTGACTTTGGCGTGTCATATGTCATTACTTTACTTGTCTCTTTGTTACATTTACATTCTTTTTTTACATCCTCACCATCCCAAGTGAACGAGTTTGGTATGTTTACATGTAAAAATGACAACTCTTGATCTGCAAGTGAATTTAAAATACCCCAATATCAGGTACTTCATTGTAACAGAGACACTTATTACCTCTGCTGGGGTTTGACATCAGGTCCTCTAGCATACAAATCCTGCACTCTTAGTCTCTACCGATCGAGCTAAAGGCCTGTTAACCCACTAGCCAGTGCTATTTGAAATGCATATACCTGACTACCACATTAATTTGTTAATAACTTTCTGAGATCTGTAAGAATTCATGGAGGAACTCAACATAGCTAAAGCCATAAAAATAGACTTCAACAAAACACAGTAAACATTAACAAATATTCATAAAAGGTTACTCATTTAGGGAGGCTTCTTACAGGGATTCTTGCTGTGACCAAAAACGTAACCTGTACAAAGTAAGACAGGTCTGGTACAATCACTAGATTTAGCTACGTAGCTTGATTTACCTACATAGCTTTATTTACCTACCCATATAGGTTTATTTAGCTACTCAATCATACTTTTGTCTTCAATGGGCATTTGTACTAAAAGTCGCACTCGGGTGCAGCAATAATTTTTAACTTTGATCTGATCTAAAAACAATTCATACAAAAATCACTATTTAAAATGTTGCTCTTTTTGCGCAAATGCAGTCAAAGTTCTAAATGTTTTGGGGCTTTGTATAACTGTTTATGTGTTACCAAACAACAAAGAAGAACAGTTCAGATTAACATAATAATTGATTGGTAATAATCCAGCACAATGTGAAGTAATCACACTTATCCATGTCTCATTGCATACAAGGTGCCATACAGTTACTCAAACAATAGAAATGCATGTTTTCCTTAAAAGTGCTCAAAAGCAGCGATTACCGTTTAAACTATTTTTGCTCTGGGTTGCTTCTATAAAACTTACAAGTACAAATATAGGTTGACAGTTCCTTGCGACTTTTTGTCTGTTTTACATAAAAAGCAAAATTGCATAAAGGTAGCTAAATAAATCTACTTCACGTAGGTAAATCCAGCTACGTAGCTTAATCTAGTGATTGTACCGGACCTGTTTAAGACGTGTAACGCCGTACAACAAGGCCTATGTCTGCAAATTCTTTGTCCCTAATTTTTTCCACATAATATTTACTATTTTTCTAAACTAAATACTTTCTTGAAAATTATGAACATAGAGAAGAGTAAAAACACATAATATTTAAGAAATAAATTGGATTTTAAAGAAACTGATAAACAGCCACTCACATGTTGACAGCTAAGTAGAAAATGAAAGCGGAAGTTATGAATTGAGCATGCGTAAAGCCGGCTTAAACGAACAAATTTCGTTTCCGTTTGTATACAAAGGAGAAGCCGCCAAGGATTTATTGAAGCAATCTAACATCATCCTGCTTAAAAATGACGTATGTTTCTCTTTGTTGTTTTTAATTGTATTTCCTCACATTTTTGTGAAGCTTTCAAAGTTAAATATCATATATTGCAATGCTAACTGTAACCGCAATGTTTTAACTTGGCCCTATCTCCTAAAGCTTCGTATTTATATTTTCACATTGGAAAGCAAGAAAAAACAAATTAACAGTCTGTTGAAATACATAAATCTTTTTTGAAATCGTGAGTGTAATATTTAGTGTATTAAATTTTTGCGTAGATCGTACAAAAACTATTATATAAATATATATATATGTATATATAATTTGTCATAGCTCTTGTGTGAATCCATTGTATTTGTTTGTCTAGGGCCCTATTGGCGAAACCTAAGAGTGAGATGACCCCAGAAGAACTGTCTCAACGTGAGCAGGAAGAATTCAATACGGGTCCACTGTCTGTCTTAACCCAGTCTGTCAAAAACAACACTCAGGTTCTGATCAACTGTAGGAACAACAAGAAGTTGCTCGCCAGGGTCAAAGCTTTCGACAGGTAGGTCTGGCTCAAATTGAAAAATACCACAGGTGTGGAACTACAGAATTATTGTGGCTTTATTTTTATGAATGCCAATGTGTGACACTGCTGCAGATGTAGAACTTAGCTATCAGCCTAAGTAGAACTTAGTTATCAGACGAGCTTAAGCTCGTTAGCCCTCGCCAAAATTTCCTATACCCCCAACACAAATTTTGGCAAGCAATTGTAAGTGCTTGCTGTATTGAAGTCATTCAAAGTTTTTAGGAGAGGAAGGGAATGATGCTTATAATTTTAGTATTCAAATTATTAATGGAGAAAGCTCTCTGAACAAGCCTTTTAATCAGTGAGTTTCCTTCAATTGCATTTCATGAATTTTCTGGATTTGTGGCATACAGTAGGATTCATTGTACAAAACCACAAGTGTCCATCTTTGTTTTCTTGGTGCACTTTAATTTTAAATTTTAAAATTATCTAGCTTCTCGCTTTAAAAAGTAGCTTAATATTCTGCTCTTTATGTGCTTCTGTATCTTCTGTGCTCTATTGATCTAAATAGTCAGTATGGCTGGTACTGGGGTTACCTCTCCTTGCTGACTTACACATTAACAGATGTGTAAACGGTCTACTGGAAATGTCTTTAATTCCTAATGTATGAAATTTCATGATTTCCTTTACTAGTACCTTTCACGGTGTTTTGATTTCACAGATAACCGATATCTTTATCACTGAAAAGTAATAAAAAAAATTTCAAAGTAACATAAAGTTAAAGTCTATGAGAATAATAACAGAGTATTTTGTCGAAAACAATATGCACTGGTGTGATATGCGAATTCGATATTTTGGGACCTGAAAATTAGGGGGCAGGACGTATTCTGTTCAAAACCAGTACAACTTTATAATCAATTTGAAAGTGAAAACTGCACAATATGAATACCGATCACAGACGTGGTTATACATGAGTTTTTGCCCTAAAGAGATCTTGGTGATAATATTGACAATTAGCACACATCTTCAGAACAATGGATTTGATAGTGGAGCAGAGGGGTAGGATAAAAGTGAAACGAATCTTCCATTATAATTGTGTAATTATATCATTAACTGTTGTATTAAATCAATACTAATGCTTGCTAATGTAAATTTGATTTAAAAAACTATGATTTCGATAAGCAAGTGGTAACTTAGGCCCCGCTCATGCACACATGCATCTAACAATAGCATATGTAATGGCAGCCTAAATGAAGATGGTGAATACACAGCTCAAAATTCACATTGACTAATGTTCACGGAAAATCATCCGACCATGAATGTAGTGAAATTAAAAACAACGTAATGTTTTGTATGTTTACAGTATCTGTTTATCCTAAGGAAAGATTATAATAATTTTCTGTTGGTTAGAAATACGGAATAACGGGTTAATTTCGCCCTGTGTTATTTTCACTCTTCTTCACTTGCAAATGGTTTCACTCCACCTTAAATTCACCCAAACAAAGTTTTGTTTAAAGAGCGATATTTTCAGTTAGAGGAATTCGCCCAATTTTAAATTTGCCCACTAACAACGAGAGTGAAAGGTTCGAAAATAAATCAGGTGAATATTTCCCTGTATATAGTACCCAACTACCCATATGCTAGACATCTGTAAGATTACCAGTTTACTTAATGTGTATATCAAGACTTTCAGATATGTAACATTACAGCACCTTAAAATTTCTGATTTTTTTTTTTTTTGCAGGCATTGTAATATGGTCTTAGAAAATGTGAAAGAAATGTGGACAGAAGTTCCTAAAACAGGCAAAGGAAAGAAAAAGTCCAAACCTGTGAACAAAGACAGATACATCTCCAAAATGTTCCTCCGAGGTGACTCAGTGATTCTGATTTTGAGGAATCCCATGGCAACAGCAAAATAAACAGAATGTGTGGCCCCCAGGGGGCAAAGTAACAAGTACTGTTGGTGTGAACCTCAGACCAGTGTTAGTTACTGGGATAAAACAGCCTGGCTATTGCCACAGCAGCAGAACCCAAACTGACTGTCCTAAGCTTGATAAAATTATTCAGGCTCTACTTCAAAAGTTTTATATGTGTACATAGACATGTTTTTTATTTGAAATGTTGTTACGGTATTTGTAATATTATGTGTGTACATGGTATATTAGCAAGTACCATTTTTCATATAATGTCAGTATCATCATAAACTTTTTTTAAAATATGGCGAAATTTCATCACAATCATACATAAATCTTTGACTTGGTCATGCAAGATATTGAATTTATTTTTATAGGAAAAGAAGTTGAATTGAATTTTCATGGTAATTGATGTAATGACTGAAGAGCTAAGAAAATTGTTGAAAGGTTTGAATATGTCAGCCTTTCCTGTTCACCACATCTCCATGCTGGTATTGAATGTAGATTAAGGGCCATTGTTTTACCTTTAATCAATATTTGAACATTACCTGGATTAATGATACTACACAAATGACCAAAGCAGAATTTGTACCAGCATCATTTCAATTACTAGCCATATGCTTTTTGACCTCTGAGCCAGTTTTTCTACTCAGTTCATGAAATGAAAGAAAAATACATGTACATTTGAACTTCGATATCTCAAACACTGATATCTCAAATACAATGGATATGTGGAAGGAATTTGTAAGCCCCAACCACTTATCTTTAAGTATTTTACCCTCAATATGTTGGGAATCTCAAAGTTTTTAGCTCACCTGAGCTGAAAGCTCAAGTGAGCTATTCTGATCACATTTTGTCTGTCGTCCGTCTGTCTGATTGCTGTAAACTTTTCATATTTTCAACATCTTCTCAAGAACCACTGGACCCATTTCAACCAAACTTGGCACATAGCATCCTTAGCCTAAGGGGACTCAAAGTTGTGAAAATTAAGGACCAAGCCCTCTTACGAGGGGAGATAATTAGGAACTAATGAAAATTTTCAAGAAATTTTCAAAAATCTTCTTCTCAAGAACCATTTGGCCAGGAAAGCTGAAACTTATGTGGAAGCATCCTCAGGTAGTGTAGATTCAAAGTTGTGAAAATCATGACCCCCGGGGGTAGGGTGGGGCCACAATGCAGGGGTCGACTTTTTACATAGGAAATAGAGAGTAAATCTTTAAAAATCTTCTTCTAAAAAACTATTTGGCCAGAAAAGCTGAAACTTATGTGGAAGCATCCTCAGGTAGTGTAGATTCAAAGTTGTGAAAATCATGACCCCCGGGGGTAGGGTGGGGCCAAAATGGGGGGGTCGAGTTTTTACATAGGAATATATAGAGTAAATCTTTAAAAATCTTCTCAAAAACCGTTAGGCCAGGAAAGCTGAAACTTATGTGGAAGCATCCTCAGGTAGTGTAGATTCAAAGTTGTGAAAATCATGACCCCCGGGGGTAGAGTGGAGCCACAATTGGGGATCAAATATCTAAATCTTTAAAAATCTTCTTCTCAAAAACTAATCAGCCAGGTGATTATTTAATATTGTTTAGATTTTGGCTTCTGGATGATTACTGGACAATTGGGTCTCACAAGGGGTTCAGAGTTTGATGTAGGTTTATATCCCATTTATAAACAATTGTTTAGGATCTTTTTGAGAGCTGCAATGCTCAACATGTGATATTACTATAAAATCATCCTGTTAGAAAAGGGACTAATGATAATAAACATAAGAATATCCAGTGGAAAAAATTGATTTTTATTTATACAGGATCTACATGTATTATACTACATTGTCCAGATAGTTTTTACTATGACTCCATTAAGCTGATTTTATCATACCTATTGTTCCTCAGGTGAGCGATGTGGCCCAAGGGCCTCTTGTTAAACAGTCCCATCTACTTCGAGATCACGAAGTTTGACTGTAATAGGATTTGATATTCTTAAAAAAAAAACTGATTTTTATAAATATATGTATTATTTAAATATCCTTAACCTGTGCCATCTATTTGCCAAGGCTCCTTCGATCATACTCAAACATAACGTTGCTGTTATCTCCCCCAAACTGGAAGTGTTCAATGTAGCCCTTCAGGTTAAGCTCGGATATAACTATTTTTTGGTAAAGTTTTTATATTATTAGGGATTAAGATTTTATACATAGAGATTTAGATGGTGGGCGCTTTGTTTGATACCTGCGTCTGCTTCAGTTTGACATTTTATTTGAATCTTTCCATGATGGAAGCTCACGTTAAAACCAGGAATACTCATGGTAATACTTAAAACTCGCCTAACTCTGTCCTTCCTGTCAAAAATATACATAGTCAAGCCTTGATCTTCCTGTCAGCGATACACAAAATGAGGTCATACTTAGCTCAGATCGAACCTTGACCTTTGCGTTGGTTATTAACAAGATTATTCCTATAAAACTGACCAAACCTTGCTTTTTCAGTCTTTTAAAACTTTTCTTTCTGTCAGTTGTAAATAACTTTAAGGTCATATTGAACATTGAAGTAATTGTAAGAATATAGCCCTTGCTGTCAGAATTATACAAGGACTAGTCAACTCTCTCAGTGAGTGAGCACAGGATTTGTTGACTATAGTCAAGTATACAGATCTCTCCTTTATCAGTCCTCGTCCTTTGTGTCAGTTATACTTTAAAGGTATTACACTTGACTCCCGCCTTGCTGTTTATATAGAAACATTTTAACAAGAGCTTGGACTTTGGGTAGTTGTGTCAAACAACAATTGGACGTAGGCCTGTCTATTTCATTGTTGGTCACTCAGCCATTGCTCTTTGAAATCAACAAGATTTGTCTAGCTTTTGAGCTAGAACCATTTTAACAAGAGCTTGGACTTTGGGTAGTTGTGTCAAACAGCATTGTGACGTAGGTCTGTCTATTTCGTTGCTGGCCGTTCAACCATGGCTCTCTGAAATCAACACGATTTGTCTGGCTTTTGAGTTAGACTAAGCAATCGGTGTTTATTTCGCTTGAAAACAGCGTCATTTTAACTTGTTATGACGCAAGAAATAGTTACGTCCTTCTGAAAGTCCAAGGCCTTGTTAAAATGGTTCTAAGACTACGCAATCGGTGTATATTTCACTTGAAACCAGCGTCATTTTTTACTTGTTTTGACGCAAGAAATAGATGGTCACGTCCTACCGAAAGTCCAAGGTCTTGTTAAAATGGTTCTATTTGCAAGTTCATAATTAAAGCTGACATGAATTCATAAATACGCATTATCTCCCTTTTATCTCCGACTACCGCCATATTAGTTATCGATTTCTATTGTTCTGCTCATCGCTACACACCCCTTGTATAAGGCCGATAGCACTATTCATGCTTCACTGCATTCAGGTATGATGACAACCACTGCACTGGTAAAGAATATCCAAAGAACTACGAAACAAGACAGACTCGATAATTGTAGAACGTTTTCCTGTGCAAGTTACAACATCGCACATGCGCAAACTACACACTGGCCGATCGAGCAATGTCAATGATCGCATGTATTTTTAGAAACGAAGTGTTTTTGTAGAAACCGATGGAAATGTTACTTTCTTGGATTTACTTAAACAATAAAATGCTTTCTTTGGTGATTCATTCGGGATATGAAGGTAGCGACATTGCAGAAAAAATACATAACCCGCAAACGCGGGTTATGTAAATTTTTTCTGCAATGATCGCTACCTTCATAACCCGAATGAATCACCAAAGAAAGCATATTATTGTTTGTATTAACATCTTTCTTTTAACTAATTAATAAATCGAGCATAAAAAGTAAGTAAAATTCACTAAATTACTGTTAATGTACATAAGTACGTTAGCTAAAAGAAACAGCCAAATTGTCTCCTGTGAGACCTTGAGTCTGACATCATCATGGTTATTTCGTGCAGTCCGTGATTTTTCTTAGGTAGTTGTAGGTCTCGACCAATCGATAAACTGGGCGTGTCAATTTCAGTCCTCTCAATTTCTTGTCAGTTTCAGCCGCTGTAGATTTCGACCAATCGATAAACGGGGCGTGTAGATTTCAGTCTGGCTGTTTCTATAGAGCTATGAATTAAATATGAGTTTCCGTAAGAAATAGGGGGAATAATACTTGGTAGATGTAAATATTACCATTTAAATACTGTGTTGGATGTAGTGCCACTGGGGTCTTTGTTATAGTTACCGTATACTTTTCTATTGGTTTGCTTTAGATACCCGATGACAATTTTGAAACGCCCACGAGGGGCAACGCCCCGAGTGGGCGTTTCAAAATGTCATCGGGTATCTAAAGCAAATCAATAGAAAAGTATATCGGTAACTTGCTTGTACCATAGCTACACCAAAATGTTGTTACTAAATATAGCGGATCAGAGAGAGAGAGAGAGAGAGAGAATACGTGCAATTTTATTATTTAACGTATTAATTATAAATACAATCAATTTCTTTTTTAATTTTCTCAAGACATTCACATTAGTTACTAGTATTTTTCTGACCTAAATAACAAATAAGACACAGAAGCCGATGTTTACTATTGCCAATCGATTTGTCACGCACGATTAAACTGGCATAAGGTATCGCACAAAAAGACACGTGTTCGGGTGGTTATTCCGGGTAAAACATGGAGGAAGACGGACTGGATTTTGCGTTGTCTCAGGCTTTGGATATTGCCGAAGCTGGGGAATCCTTAAATGAAATGTCACTTACACAAACAGTAGAAGTTTACAAAGTGGAGGAAGCTGAATTTGCAGATTTTGAGATGTTTGAAGGGCTGGATGATTTGTTTGATACCAATGAAGAAGACAAAAATCGGTTTGGGCCATTGGTTGAAGAGGAAGAGATATATTCTATTAAAAAGTCGTTTGAAAGCAAGAACACGCGTAAAAACACTAATTGGATCCGGAGTCTGAGTACTTTTCTAGAATGGAGAAAATATCGAATGGAAATTATTGGGGCCTTTATTCCTGACTTGGAAAAGATAACGAACGAAACTGAGATGAATAACTTAATGACGAGATTTGTCTTGGAAGTCAGACGTAAGGATGGAAACCCATATCCACCCAGATCCCTTTACCAGCTGTGAACGAGTTGTTATACTTAGAAAAAGGGAGAGAGAAAGAGGGGGAGATAGAGGGGGAAATATCATTAATTTTTAGTTTTGTTCTTGTGCCGTAAAAACGGTTGAGAGAGAGAGAGAGTATATTGAATTATTGATTCAATCTTTATTAATTCTCAGTTATTCTTATTTCTGTACACTAATAAAGAGTAATTATTCATGATTGTGGTTTTTTCCCTAAACTATAAGAGGGCGGAGCTTCAAGCTCTCTTATAGGTGTATATACCCGCTATAGAAAACTGCGGGTTTGCCATATATACACCACGTTTTTAAACAAAGAAAACGTGGTGTATATAGCGACAGCTATGGTACAATAAAAAGAAGCAGACGTTATGCACTCTGTATGAACGACACACGTGTTCGATGTACAGGCGAAGTAAGGCAGCACTATCTGTGCAAAATGATACGGATACCTTGGAAATTCTTTCAAAGAATAAATATATTTTGTGTTTTATTGATTGTAGTTTCCTTTATTCTTTTTTACAAACATTTTACTACAGTGTGAGTCATGCATTTAGAAGTCCGTGCAACCTGAATGCCTCGATCGGAAAGCAACCGACCGTAAATTTCTCGACCGGTATATATACCCCAGTGGCAGCGGAGGAGCGATCGAAACTAACATGGCGACCAAATGCTTTTATGAATTCATGTCAGCTTTAAAGTGGCCAAACCATGTCCTTTGTATCTGAAATATTATATACCGGGTACATGCTACAAGGTCATACTGAACTCATCAAATGTTTACCTTGTCATAAATATAAAAGGTAATACTGAAGACAACAAACCTTGTGCTTTCTTTCAGTGACGCACAAAATGAGGGCACCGCACCTTGACCTTGGTGCCCGTTATACTAAAGGTCATACACGTACACTGGAATTCGACCTTGCTGTTTAAATTTGACCGAAACTTGTATTGTGTCAGTAATTGCCTTTGATTTGAACATTTATTATATAAAATTACAACTGGGATTGGGCACAAGTTCAGACACTCAGACCGCCCTCTCCCAGTACAAGTATATAGTTCAGTACAAATGATGTATACACAACATGTAAGGTCAACAGATCATATGACAGAAATATATAAAAGTGGTGTACAAACATCAACTAAATCTGTCAGTGTCTTTGATCTAACGAAAATAAATGTTTGTTTTCACTAACACTAATTGCGCTGTCTCCCCGAAGGAGAAACAATATTTAGATTTACAATATTGAAAATTTCAGTAAGCAAAACATTTCTAGCCTCTTTATATTTGTTACAAGTGAAAAAATAATGGTAAGTGTCTTCGAGCTTGCCACACGAACAGAGTGGACTATTAATAATATTACAACGAAATAGATCTCTATTTAGTGCACAAATATGACAAAGTCTGGTATAAATAATATTAAAAAATTCATGTAAAATATGATTGATCTTGGTATCAATGGTACTCGGGTCACGTTTGTTTCTTTTGCTCGTATCCGCTTCTTGTCGCTTATTTTAGAAGAAGAAAAACAAACAAACAAACTCCCGGGGTGTTTGCAACTGTTTATTTCATGATAATGGTACTTAGATCTCCTCATCACATTACATACAATAACAGAAAGCAACAGGTAAGCTAGTCATTACCGATGGCTACCGACTGATTCCTACAGCGTCTCTCAACAGTGAGCCAATGTCGGACGCAACTGTTGTACACGCGTGTGATGAAGTCAACACCAGTGCAAAAGATTAATAATTCAACAGTTTGATGTTGCAAAATGTTTTTCTTTTTTACAAATGTAAATAATAAATTAAAAACAAATATCTATGAAATGTCAAATAAAATAGAGTGTTGAAAACAATAATAAATTCTATGTCTTTCTTAATATTGCGATAAAAAAAAATCTGAAGGTTGGGAAACATTTTACAACGAATGTGCTTGTTTCTGGGTAGTGCGTGCTTCACCAAACCCCCCTCTCCAGCAAGCGTGCCTTCAATCGAAAACGGGATGCCACTGAAACAAAGAAAAGTTTCAGTGTCACCATCTTATGACGTCACAAATAAGTCACATGGCAAATCATTCCAAAACGGATGTTCCAGATAGGGTAAGAAAGTTTAGCAATTCATGAGTAAAAACATAATTAACTGAGAATATCGAAAATGTTAACTACCACTGAACTGAAATAATTTCAAACAACATATTCTTTTGTTTCGCGCATGTTTACATCAACCAAATTAAATTATAATAAATATATTTATGTATAAATAAACGTATATTTTTTTATTTGATCACTATTAGTAGAAGTAGTAGTTAAAAGCAACGTTTTTGTTTCCATGCAATTATTTTCAGTAGCTATACATGCTTTTTCGTCATGCCACAAATTTATAACTTAAAACAGTAACAAAGTTCAAACGGCCTCAGTGAGTCTCTATCAATTAATCTGATAACAATGATTAGCTGAAAAGAACACATCTTTTTTACACGTTGTGAAAATCTGTGAGATTCTATATATGCATGCTGTGAAAGAGATACTATCGAGCAAGTCATACACATGCCTTGTGAAATAACAAAATTCTCTGAAAGGATTTGTTAGTAGAACGAACATCAGAAAAACCAACAACATTCTACTTAAACATTTTTTTACACTGTAAAACAACACAATATAATGTACAGGGAACATCACGAACACACATTTGAATAAAAGAGCGCATGCGTTTGACATCCTGTCAAGATATACCCTCTTCCGCCACCAAAAGCTAGAACACGGGGGGTGGGGGGATGAGAGCCTCTCCCGGTACCCCCAGCCAGCGACCATAGGCTCCTAGCGACTTCCGCAAGCCCACTGTCAAAGGAATTAGTTAACATCACACTAACAGACCGAGTGCCAGCTTAAATGTTGCTATCTGCCTTAACATGACTAAATTGTTGCTATCTGCCTTAACATGAGTAAAATCTATCACAGTTTTGCTTTCTGTTTTCCCCAACAAGAGTTTGATGAATCACATTTCTATTACCAAATTTGTCTATTCATGGTTTTTAATGTCTTCTATGGCCCAAACTGAAAATAAAAATGGGAACACAGTAGTGTCATTATTACAGTTCTTACTACTAATTAAAAGTACTTATTGGACATCGCAGTCATCTTGTATTTCTCATACATGTCAGAGAGCACCAGAACCCTGCAGTGCGTCAATTATATACTTTGTAGTGTTGAAATATAATGTCTCTTGTTTCAACATTTCGTGCAGACTTTCTACCAATAAACCAATTGTAAAAGAAAACGTTCAAGCATTTCTGTGTACAATAAAGATGCCATTTCTCACAGGATCATGCAAAAATATTGACATGTATGTGAAATCACACGACACCGCATTGTCTAAAACCAAAAACCACGAGAAATCGTTCGAGGAATGAATTAACTACTAGCTTGAAAAGTATCATCTACTTATCACGCACTAAAATATTGCCTACTAGTCACTCAAAATAATTTATTCTTTCTCCGATGATTGTCTCGTGATTTAGTGCGCGTGCGCGACAGAACACGTGATGGTCAAAAAGGTTACCTTATTCTGTCAGATGCTCTGATACGGATTGGTCCATATCAGGAATGTACTCTGTAAATTTAGTATAGAGTGAAAATTGATACAAGTGATTGGGGTACTAGTATCCTGATAAATGGGGTAATATAGGTATGCTAGTAGAATTCCGACAACACAGTGGAATGGACAGAGGTGTAGGGACTGGTTACTTTCGGTAACAATCACTGCCCACACCTTTACCTCAGTCGCTATCTGAGTCGTCTGCCACACTGCCATCATAGTCGTCTAGATATCCTACGATTCAACAACATTTGATTGAAAGTGGTCGAAATTATAAAAAAAAATCCTGTGCCTAAGTCTTATCAAATAGTGTCAACCCGACTAGATTCTTAACATTCAGAAACCATGCTTCTTACAACCCCACCCACCCCTAACTGGCATCCAGTCTGAACTGCAGTCTGCAAGATTTACCGAAACTTTGCTGCTGCTAACGAGGCTATCCCACAAAGTCTCGTCCATGTTATAGTCTCGCGGTAAATATCGTATGTAAACTGTATAAGACACAAACAAGTTGAGCAATTTAAACTTTTTGATGTAGTTTTGATGAAGTAAACAATGCAGCATGGATGATCGCATGAAGGTTATGAGTATGGAATTAATTTGAGAAATTTGAATAATGTGATTTGTAGAGAGGCGTGACAAAGTAACTGGAAGAAAAAATGGTGCAGTTTACATTTGCAAAAGAAATAAATAAATAAATTCATAAGATAAACTAGCTTAAATGTACAGCGATATATATAGGAGGAAAAGACAGATACTACCGCAGTAGAGAGACCAGAGGTGGTCAGCTATATAGGGTCATAAGTAGATCTATATAACTACCTGATGGTTCTAGTAATATACGCTCAGCTCCAGGCCTGTGTACCAAGAGGAAAGTGCGAAGTCACCATAACTATTTCTAACTAAAGTTTCATGCAATTTTGTTTATTGATTCAAAATTGTGCCTGTTTTCGGTGCTTAGAATAAAATTAAAGAGACCAATGAAACACTATCTATAGTTTGCATAGTGCAAATATTGGAAAACGCCATTTCTTTCTGAAATTTTAATTTTGATCGAAAATAAACAATATTAAATAGAAAGGTTCTTTGTTAAATGTAAACAAAAGGCTTTTTTCGTGGTGTAATTGTATCTAAAAATCAATTAGCATATTTGCAGTTGGTAGTCTACAAGTATTTGATATATTTCCTCTTCTCTAAAAACACAGTTCCTCATTGCAATTCAAAGTTGGTATCTGTACAATGTCTACTCTACTAATTCTCTGATTTTTTTCTCTGACAGGACTTGTTTGATATAAGATGGTCAGACATTCAATGCCTGGGGGGGGGGGTGTCAGATACTTACGGTCCATCGGTTTGTTCTGCTCCTGGTACCAGTACTTGAAGCCGTTCTTGGCGTGCTGGTTGTAGGTCGTGTTCAGTTTGTTCTTCTTACTCGAGTGCACACGGTTTATCGTCTGGGGCACGGGGATTTTGGCGGGTTCAATTGCTCGCGGCATCACCAACCGGTTGTCTACTTGTTTTACTGTACCTGAAATAATCAAATCAGCTTTCTATTCAAATACCTGTATACCTCGATCTAGATACTTTACAACATATACTGAAGATTTTCTCAATTTATCACTTTTTGAGACTTACCCTCAACAAATGCCAAATGACTACCGGAACTAGCTGTACATGACGTAATGTGTCTCCATCGTCCACCTGCTCTTCCCATTCTGTATAAATTCCTGTAAAGAGTCAAATACATCAAATAAAAAACGATGTATTTACTTGAAATACTGTTTTCCTGGAAAGTTCCAGACGGCGAACAAACATACCAGGTCCTGCTATATATACTTCTTAAGGTATGTCTCTCTGATAAGGGGATAGGGAGTTCGAATTTTCAAGAAAATGTATTGTGCAATGCAAATAAAAAAAACTGCTGTTGTTTATTTTTAATGCTTCGTGAAATTCTTCTAATATTTAAACGCTATCTTGAACCAGGCACATATTCATACATATTGGGCAGAACGTGTACAAATTGACAAGAGTACACTATGCAATAACACCTTGTTTGTGATTATAATATGCAGTTTTTCACTCCCCATGACACTTACATGTTCTCGGGTGACATGTTCTGTTTCCACATACGGGTGTAGTACTGTTTGGTGAAAGGGTCCATGTCATTGTCGCTTTGAGAAAACCCGCCAAAAGTGCGCTCTCTTCTGATTGGCTGAGGAGTGGGCGGGGCTGGTGTCTGTAGACGATTGTTGATGTCCGGGTAGAAAAGTCGAGAATCGGTCTACGGGGGAAATTATAATGACAAATTAATAATTTTGCTTTGTTCTCTTTTTTAACACTAAAATTGAACACTCCTTTATTCTCAATGACTGAACTTTTCTTTCTTGATTTCATTTTCTTTTAAAGCACACCATATCTATACATTGCATTATAAACCCTACATTGATTTGAATATGTTGACCAATTCCAATATTAATACATGAAGTATTATTCAGTTAGAATATTTTAAGTAAAGAATTAGTCTGTAATACATATGCATGTATATAATTTTAATTTATAAGATATACACGTTACATAAACGACAACTGTTAGATTATGTTACGAGGCAACACCCCCATCGCTTCTAGCCTATTTACAAACGTTCCAATTTCTACATGTTTTCTCTCGACCTAAGCTTAGTACACGATCCGCCACCCTCCGTTCTTCATACAATAGAACATGCACCAACAGTTGCCTTACACAGTTTTCGGAGACCTTTAATTTAAAAGTGCAGCGTTGCTTAATTTTTAATTTTGATCAAATACGATAAGACGTATATAGATTGTTTGATAGCGAGTGTTGGCAGGTGCCCTTGGATGGTAAGGCATCTGTTGGTGGTGCTACATAGACTGTTTACCGGCCGTAGGTAGTCCCCGTACTGCCAAATAATTCAACACAATCAATAAAACAGATTAAAGATCTAATTATCATATCGATAAAATGGCCCGTGTCTTTAGGGGCCATACTTTATATTAACAGTCAGCATACAGAAATCTCTTACACTAGTGTACGGCATTGTAAAGGAAGAAACGCCTCTTAAAGATCGAAGCATGTTGTTTCAAGACTGTTATTTTAATGCATACAAATTGTCTCGTGAGTACTAGATATACTAGTAATATACCTAAACAAAGAAACAAGATCACACACGACAAAGTTAAGCTACAGTTTAAGTCAACTGCATGCAAAGGCTAAGACTTAAGCAAACCTTTACTGCAAATACTAGTAATGTTTCATAAGTAGCAATTTTTTAAATTGATTACCAAGAGGTTATTTTATCAATTTCTTTCAAAATTGGTCACATTAAAATTTAATGTTATTAATTTAAAGGTAAATGGCGTCATACATATATTTTTTTTTAAGTAATTTTTTTTTTTTTTTTTTTTTTTTTTTTTTGTGGTTGAATGCCTTTAATTCTTGGTAAGATTAAATATCGGTTTCCTCTCATTTGCTGGACATATTTTGTCTCGTGTTTGACGTGGCATACTAATATGATGTCACGTGGTATACTGCTAATAATACCACATAGTATGATGTCATTAGATGATATGCCATCATTTTCTGTTTAATCTATATTTTGTTGCTACTTTTCAACTTACCCTCTGAACGTTATCCTAAATTGTCCCGTGAAAGCACAATGGTTTAGAAATATTACACATTAGAATAAATGTATATACTTCAAAAGAATTTCTGTCGAGTTTAGAAGACTATCAACATATTCTACTGATAAACAATAAAAGAAATTCTACACGAAGTTATTGATATGATCAATACACTTATAGAAAAAATACAGTTAATAAAATTGTCTTACCGAAAGTAATATACAAGTATTTGTGATAAGTCTTACCTGTGTTCCTAGATTTATCCTTGAGGATGGCCTTGACCCCAGCACCACTGTGTTTGACCTTCTGAGGGGAGTTCCCCTACCCTCCTTCATTGGGGTGTATCGACCAGAGTAGGGCCCTTCACACGCGGGGGGATACATCATCCCATCGTCGTAATCATTAGTCTGGTACACATCGGAGGGGTATCTGTTAAACAGACAAACAGACGCTCAAGTAGGCAAAGTAAAGCCACGTTATATACGTACATATATACATATATACATACGTTATATGTTTAAACTCGACACACATATGCAACTAATTCCAAGCGAAACTCAACCCTAGTCAAGGACTAAATCACAAATAAGAAACACAAACCTGCGTTTGACATCGACACCAACCTTCCTTTGGCAATGACACAAACCTTCCTTTGACATTGACACCAACCTTCCTTTGGCAATGACACAAACCTTCCTTTGACATTGACACAAACCTTCCTTTGACATTGACACAAACCTTCCTTTGACATTGGCACAAACCTCCCTTTGGCATTGACACAAACCTTCCTCTCACACTTAACCAAACGTTTCCTTGACCTCGGATACTGACATAAACATTCTATTGAATCTGGCATTCTTTTGCCCCACTGACTCGAACACAAACCTTCTTTTGACCTCGGGCACCACTGACTCGGACACAAACCTGCTTTTGACACTGACAACAATTTTCTTTCAAACTTTACCAAAACTTTTTATGACCTCGGACACTGACATAAACCTTCCTTTGACCTCAGAAACCACTGACTTGGACATAAACGTTCCACTGACTCGGACACGAACCTGCCACTGAAGTGACGCGGCGTCCGCCGTCTGCGGAGCACGATGTCCAAATTAGACGTATCCAGCCAAACGACATTTCTGGGCGTGCCGTGTCGTTCAGGTCGCTGCATTACCGCAGATTTTGTGAATTTGTCTATTTTTCTGGGGCACCCACAAAAAGCGTCATTATACTAGTTGGAATGAAACTCGACAAAAACTTGGACAAGTCTTAACAGTGTGTAGTTAGATATATGTTGTGTATTCACAACAAATAAATAATTCAACATATTTTCTTTTTTCTCCAGGGAAATTACGCATTTATTTCAAAGACTTGTCTACCCGTCTACTAAAGAGGTAGTGCACAAGTTAAGTTACAGTGACTGTTCTGTGGATTTTCCTGAAGGTTGGAGATCTTCTATATATTTATGGCAACCTTACATGCAAACCTTAAGTCGTTGAAAAAAGAAACAACTACGGAGAAACAAACCTTAATCTTTAGAGCTAGAATGGAAAATTCGACAAGTAATTCTTATCTGAACAATGGCTCTAAACTTCATGTGTTACCCGGTATTCTTTTGAGTAAACTTAACAGCAGCTAGTCATGTGTTTCTTATGCAGATTGTTACATGGTTCTACAGAGAGCATTTCAAATCAACCATTTTTTTATACTCATTATCTAAATGTTTCCCATACATGCTATTGCCACAAAATTGCATTAAATATGACATGGACTGGGTAAACATCAAAGCTCTAAATCTAAGTTTTTTTCATAACCATTGTAAGAAAAAATTAACCGTCATTCAAGGCATAGTAATTTCAATACATTTAATATTTTTGTATATTTCTTTATCAAAAACAACCAAACCTTGGGCCCATTATAAATTGGTATTTTATAAACATGAAAGTAACACCTACACTGAACTGTCATCTAAACAGTTCGACAATCAGTCAACCAATGGACATTTGTCATTGGAGCCATTATTTGCACAAAGCTCGGAATAATTTGTTGTGTCATTAAACATTGTTTGGCTCATTTTTCCGAGTGAAAACGTTTTCTTTTAACTTAACGAATTGGTGTTGTCTTTAAACTGGTGAATCATTTGGCACCACATGATTTAGAATGGCGTTATCTCTCCCTAGATATTGAAATCTGCCACTTATTTGCCTTATTCAAGAGTTGTAAGCCTTCGCAGAATTGAGCAATATAAATTCAATTTAACCAACAAAATAGAGCTACATAAAAGATTTTTTAAAATTTATTTACAAAACCAAATCTGACCAAGGACGGAATAATATCAGCACCACTTTTCAATCTATTAAATCCTTACAATTTTGTACGTTATATCAAAGCTCCGGTAATTATTGTGTGGGGAAATTTGTGGTAAGAATCAACTGAGGTGTCACTATTAAAAGACGGACTTTACATGCGACCAATTAGATTTATGCCAAATGTAATGTGACACTGTGTAGCAAAAGGCTGCCTGCCCGCCAACCCCCCTCCCCCTCCGTTTTTCTGATATTGATATATAGTAAAATAAATACAAGCCTATTGGCCACAACTATTTTTGTCTAGTCCCTCCGCTTTGGAAAACGATGCTACGTGCCCAAGTGGTAACAACTCTCGCGTACACACGACCATTACTGCTTACATTGCTTATTAAACAACCAAAGTTGAAATTATTCTGAGTATCTTAAAGGATAACCAACACATCTACTGATATATCATTGAAAATAACGGCTGTTGGCAACTCAGGAATCGGTACCATCGAACAATGAAAGGTGCAATATTGACTTAGGTGTTAAATTTCTTCTACAAATCAATGACACTCGCCTTGGAGTTGAATTCTATTTCAAGTATCAATGTCCGTATACTAGTCCATAGGATAAGGTATTGAAATAGATCTTTGTCTCCCGCGCGTTTCAATGTGAATATCGGCATTATGCATTGCCGTGAATAAACCCTATCGCACGCCATTCGTTCGCCTGGCTGGCAGCTCCTGAATCAATCGGGAAATCGTTCAATTAATCAATTAGATAAAATTCAAAACGAGATAATTTTAAAAGATTGTTTCAGTATTTGGACACATTCTGTTTCCACACAATAAGTGGAATAAAAGTATTAGCGCTTTAAGTGTGTGTAATCTATTACGCAACCGTGGAAGTGCCTAAAACACAATGAATGAACCTTTAACACACCAGTCATGTCTGAGCCTTAGATTTCTTAAAGAAGTGAAAAGATTGAGTTCTTAATGATCAAAAAATCAATTTGTAAGACTGAATTCTTCATTATAAATGTTGGGTTAAAACTTGCCCCTGAACGAAGGCCGCGGTTTTACCGAAGGGTAATTGGAACACAAACCTTTGAATTTTAAGAAGTTTAAATAGTACAGACTCAAGCAGCCCAGTGATCAATATTGATATTAATTTCAATATTTAAAATGATATCTATCTGGCGATCATATCAGATTAAATCCCAGATCATACGTCTACTATTGTGTGTCCTTGACATAAAAATTGCTCAGACTTGAATATTTATTAAAGAAAATAAATAAATATAAGTAAGTTAATAAATAAATTGTCAATTATGAGACAAGTCAAAACATCTAAATTTTCGCTGTAAGTCGAGTAAGTTATAAGATTTCTTTTGAAATAAGCGACAGTATTCTTTTGAAATTAAACCTTACATTTAACATTAGAAATACGTTGCCATAGATACGCTTTCGAGATACTTACACGTCGTATCCCTCTAAAGAAGTATACGGTCTTCTATGTCCAGGCATTTTGAACAAATGTGTCAACTGATCATTAGAGAAGAAACACTTTCACTCAATGAATGACATCAAACACGAAGAAAAGGTCTGAATCAGTTTGTGTCTCTTCCGGTCAGGGAAGGGTAAGTGGTTACCCTGGATACAGACCGGAAATGTAATAGATTCAGATATCAATAGAACAGAAGCGTAATCCACAATGGGTACACGGCTGCTCCAAAGGACTGCAATTCCAACGATTATACACCGAGCAAATAAGTCCAAGACTTTAAACCGCTCCGTAAGCCTCGGCGGGGTAAAGAGCTGATTTACAATGCAGTGAAAAGAAAACTGTTCCAAGTCTACACGTTTGACGGGAGAAATTTAAATGTTTGAATTAACGACGGTCCTATAGCTTTTAAAGTCCATCTTAATTATATGATTCACTATTACAGTACACATTGTGTAAGTAAAATGGATTGAAATATTTTAAAAGTTTTTATCTGGTTTAATTGAGAAGTTTACTTTGTGCTTGGAAATTGAAAAGGGCTCGTTCCAAGTAGGTTTAAACCATGTGCACCTGTTTAAAATATAAGTAAGATATATTGGGGGCAATCGGAAAATGTAGATAATCTGTTTTATTGTGTCTGTTCCGATCTGTTTCATATGCGTTTATGAAAGAAGGAACTTGCGATCCGAAATCCAGAATAAGAAACCAACTCCGTAACAATCAAGTTTAGCTTAGACTAACTTCTTTTACTGTTTCAAACCCCAAAAATTTGCCTGATTTAACTGTGAAATACTTTCATTGGTGATGGTTCATGTGAGTATGAAGGTAGCAGGTATTGCAATAAAAATGCATAACCCATCACAACAGCTAGTTAATCAATCATAACGGTTATGTGAAACACGCTTATAACGAAGTGCCAGGGACGGGCGATTTTGTTTCGTTATAAGCGTAATTCTTTATACCCATTAAGTTAACAACATGTAAAAAATAAAGTCACAGAATGAAAATCACTTCACTGTAAGCGTCAATTCATTATAAGCGTGTTCGCTATAACCGTGTTTTACTGTAGATAACATTTTGCTGAGCATATTAACATCTCTTTTTGGATCTCTCTTCGAATATTCATATTCATATTGAATAACAATATGTAAATAATCTTTATTGTCGTCCATGACGTACGTCGCAATAAAAGGAACAGCCAGTTTTTCCATATATGGAAGGTTATTACAACGTCAGTCAGTTTTGTCCATTCAGTCCGTTCTCTCTACCGAATGTAGCAAAAGTTTTAAATGATCACAAAATAATCCACGTACAGTTTACCTCACAGAATAACATAAGACACCATTCATAATAGGTATCTATTTAATAAACGTTGTCAGTTGACAAACTGCAGTGATAGGTAATGTGTTATGGAGGCTGGATGGCCAACAAATAAGCCATCAGATCTACCATAGAAGAGGCATTATTTAAATCATTACCTGTGATTGAGTAAAGAAAAAACCCAAAATATTTTAGATTTTAAGTTTGAATATTTGCCTACATCCTTATTCACAGCTCTTTATTTCAAGGAGATTAATATGGTCTAAAAACCATCCATCCCTCTTAAAGACAGTTATAACAAGTTTATGGTGCATGGGTATATACTTGTATTTATGCGCGGACAAATTGATTTAAACTGGTAAGATCATGATTCGGTTTAAAGCGACAGTACAGCTGAAAACACATGTGTAAATAACTTCAGATTTACCCATTGTATCGTTAGGAAATACGAAATAACTTTGATTGTGACAGTTGAAGTACATAAAAATTCCTTTTACATACCTAATTAATGTAATTATGAGCTTCCGGAAATTTAAGAGTCGTACAAACCGAAATAGTCTTATATCGTTTATTTGTACCACGTGGATTTTGATTGACAGTAATTGACACGTGCTGAAAACTACAATATCTTTGCCCGACTACGGTCATCATGGTATACGAGGTAAAAGGGACTCTCTAAACGGAAAACATCATCACTTTCTCGATAATTTATTAATGGTTTACCAATTTCAATCCATTTTAAAATTAACAGACATAAATATGTCAAATTATCCCTCAAGGGGCCTCATTTACAAAAATGAATTTAGGTTGTAGCAACTCCTATGATAAACACGCAAAATACATGCTTACAAAATAATAACTGTGATTATTTTAAAAACTTTGAACAATTATTACCTTATTTTCTTAGCCAATTCAGTCAATTAAGCAGGCCTACCCGGTCTCTTACTCGCCATGCTGGTTTGTTTATAGTAAATACGCATGCGTAATGGTATAGAAAGTGGAACCCCGTAACACGTGGCGATGTATATATGTATAGGTTATACCTAATTATTAATTTTAATGAAATAATTAGATTTATTTCATGGAGAAATTTGTAATTTTCTGAAAGTTTATACATTTATGAGTAGAACAAAAATACCGAACCCGATCGGAAAATTTTTCAAGTCGGTTTTTTAATAAGATGCGCCGTACTGTCTCTTTAATCAAAAGTTGAGCAAAGTTGGAATTTTTCTGGGAAACAAAATAGAAGAGAAGTGCTCAGTGGATGTCAATATAATATAAAATGCCCACGCCTAACTAGCCATTTAAACACAATGAGTAAACATACTCGGCATGGATAAATTACACGGATATTGTTTACACACACTGCAGTGGTTATGACACAACTTATATTGGCTAATACTTGTGAAAATTAATCAAATGATCCTGTATCTCTTAGATAACACCTGTTTTTAGAGCGAATATTTTAGAGTTATATAGTGATCCACCTGATGTAGACATCATTTTTCTACATCATTTTTTGAAATACTCAGTATGTTATTAGGTATACTAGTCATGCATTTATTATATGCTACACATTTTTAGCGGAAAAAAATACCCAATGATTACGGTAAGATAATCAATGCCTTGTATCGGTCTTTCTGTAGTGAAATCATATTTCAAAAGATACACAGTGTAAAGATTAATCAAATATTTCGTGCCGCTACCTTAAATATTTATTATCCTTTTTGAGAAAATGCATACCATGTGCATGTAAATCTTTGCAAAATATTTGCATTCGTGTTTGAAAAAATACTTTTTAGAAAACAAAAGTCATACGCGGATAAAAAAAAAATCCAAGGAGGGGGGGGGGGGGTGTCCGAGGGATAACTGTTTGCTGAAAGGGGGAGGCCAAGGAGTCCGAGCCTGTTGTTTGTAATTTGACCGTGTGAATTCAATGAGTTTGAATTTTGGTACCCCCCCCCCCCGACACCCCCCCCTTTCTAGATCCGCTCATGCAAAATTTGGTACCTCAGTTCATGTAGCTCATATGAGATGAAAGAGAGATAACTCTCTATATCGAGATACAGAGTAACATCTGCTCTGTTTTATACATGCATTAGTCTCCTTTGAGACTCATTATATGTAAAAATGGTTGTAAAATTAAGCAAACATCCATGTGTCATGTTTGGAGATTTATGGCTGCGGCAAGTTGACGATGTGATTGTTGTGTTTTATGCCAGTCTGAAGTCTGGCCCACATTCCTCAATGGTATAATGTTGTTGAACGTCTAGAGATGACCCACAGAGATTAAACCCCATCAAGTTCATTCACAGGGGCACCCTCTCCGACAAAGACGACTAATGTGACGACCATTTCAGTCAGTGGAAGCATTGTCTCAATCTTAAAAATCAATGCCCGTTTCAAAGTGCTGACAGATTTACCAAATGTAGCAAGCTCTGTTGTCAAGCGTTTATGGAGTATATTGTAAATAAATCTCTTCTCACTTCGCGTTTCTTTAACCCGACACACACAAGTCTAAAACATGGTTAGAACATCATATAAGATTAATGCTAGACTGTGACCATTGCCTAGAATATAACTATACAAATATTTTCGTCACCTCGACGAAGCTCTCTTCATGCCCCCCACCCCCCACCCCGCCCCTCTTCCCTTCCTTTCCAGTCTTGAACCAGATAAAAACGACCAAAGAGCATCGCGGGTCCTTCTACAATATTTACTTAATTGTTTATGTCTCAAAAATTAATTAACGCATACTGACGTCAAACCAATATTATAATCAGCTTTTGATAATCAATATGTATTATGTTAATAACATTAACCACCAACCAAAATTTAAAATAAAAATTCTACTAATTTCTTCTGTCCTACAAAATTCTTTTAAAACTATCATCAGTCTGGATATCCAATACACGTAATGTTTAACTTGTTCATTAAATTCTACTTGAAAAATGTAGATATTGAAAGTTGCGTTAATTATTTGTCCCAAAAGATTGTGTCCTAGCGTAATTTCAAAGCAATGTGTGGCCATTTTTTTTCTATTTTCGAAATATCTTAATTTCTACATTTTCAAAGTATATTGCGTTCTCTTTAACATTATGTACCGGTAAATGATTACTTTAATTGAAGATGGTTTATTGGAGGACAGTTCCAGCCGCATGAGATTCTTCAAATATCGATGGTGTTTCCTGGTATGGCTATAGGAATTTGTGTTTCATGTTGCATATTAACTTTTTTTAAATTCATTTTTATTATGCACATAAATAAACCCAGTAATATTGTTGCACATGATACAACCCGTACCACAAATGAATTTAAAAACAAAATAGCAAGTGGTCCTTACCTTGTAGCCCCGTAGATCGGGGGAAGGCTAAGTTCCGTTCTGAGCATCTCCTTTGTCTTCTGTCAGGTCCGCAGTTTCCCGTTTTCTCTCAGGTCGGCGTTACCAAGCACTAGTTGTGTGTGACGACAGGACAACTATGACAATCTGTCAACAGTTTCTGCACAAACGTCTTTGTTCACAAGACTGTCGACATCTACTGATCATAAGAGATTACCTAAAACCAAGACACAACGAGCCGCCCAATCTAACATCGCTACACACTGAACTCGGCATGCACCGTACCAGAGGTTTTAATGCCGGGTATTTTAATCTCCATATTGTTTGAATTGCAACTTTTTGCAGAGTGTGTTGAAATGGATTATCTTAATTAAACAGATTAACAATAAAATGGATTAATGGAGGGGATGAACTAATTAGGCACTTGCCGACGAAATCGATTTTTCCACTTCTTATCAAGAAGTAAAGTGAATTGTTGAAAACAGTTTTGGAGACTTCTCAAGAACTGAAATCAGACCGAGAGTTAGGCTGGGACCTAAGGGTGATAGCCTGCCGGTTGAGATTGGTCTTTACATGATGTTGAGACAGTCAATATTCTGCACATAATAAGAGAAGCTATAGTATATTTGAAATTAACTCAGATTTAATAAAGTAAAACACTCAATTTTATGCATGCAAGTGAAGTCTCTATTAATTGTTCTTGTATTTGCCCAGAGTTTTGATTTTATATTTTCAAAGTGTGCACAACTCAAGATTTTGGAGTAAATTATCTTTACAGAACCATGTTTTTGTGGTTGAGATGGAACATTTTCTCGGAAGGCAGACGAGGAAAAATCTACAAGAAAAAATAACAACATAAACCATTTTTTCCCGCAGAGAATGGGGGTGGTGATATGCATGCAGGACCCCCATCCGCCCATGATTTCGTGTCTGTTAGGGCGCAAAAGTTAATATTTTGATTTTGTGTTCTATTTTTCTTCATTGCAAAATTTACCTTCATCACACATTTCACATTTTTCATCATTAAATCTACTGAGAAGAACTTGAAAATGGAAGTATATAGGTGTTATAAAACTATTATGCAAAAATTATTTATACATTGGCTACATTGATAAAATACAACGGTATATTTGGTTAACAAGATTACCAAGGACGGACCTATACCTCAATCAATTTTAACTTGACAAAAGACAAAAAAACAGACTTGACCAAAACTTATAAAAACATGTTAATCCATATTCCGTATACGCAGATCTAGAAGAAAGTTTTGTGATTACGGAACGTCATCCCCCTGGAAAATTTATACTTAAGGAGGCTGGGTGGTCAACAACCTTAAACTTTGACCAATGATATTTTTGCCATAAACTAACATTTTATGAAGTAGAAATCCAAGTATTTCAGCTTAAAGATTCGATATTTTTTTATCTTTATACAGAGCGCTTAGAAATTAAAATAGTCGAAAAATGACCAATTTTGTCTTAATTGTTACTTATATTTAAACTAACAAAAATAGGCCTCTCTCGAAAACAAAATAAATACAGAAAAAAATCCGGGGGTTGGGGTTCGAGGAATAATTATTAATAATTCTTCGGACCCCCCCCCCCCCTCTGGATCTGCGCATGAGTCCATGGGGGTGGGGTGGGACACTTTAAGTGCTTAATATTTCGATATTTTGTCTTTATCCGAAAAACTGAAGAAAAATTAGTTTTCTATATGAAAAGGTCAATTATTGACTAAAAGGGGGGCATGCTCCTATATAGCTACAGCCCCTGTCCCCTTCCCGCTATTGCTACGCGTGTTCGTGCCTGCGAAAGAGGTAATCATAAATGTTTCAATCAAGTAACGATATTATACATCATATACCGGTATGTATGGAATTAGAGTGTGTCAAACATTTATAATATCACATTTTTTTTGCGTCTTTTTTTCGGAAATCAACAGTCTTTACATTTTCGGTTTTAGCATATACACAGTATTCGCGGGAAAGCAACTTGTCCCACCTGTTATTTTTTCCACAAATCTTCAAAGAAACATTAATAATCTCAGACATGGGGGTAAGATCAATCACAACACAAGATTACCTAACATTAATCAGAACTCCATATAATGTTTCTGTAATATGATTGTTGACATTTTAGCGTAAATCAGCGAAAGGAAAGGAAAAGAAGAAGAAACGAAAGGAGGTGAGAATCTTTAGATGTTAAAAAGCATAGGGTTCGATCAATTATTGACCACCCCTAAAAACTATATAGGTCTAACACACATGTATTTAATAATATGGGGTGGTCAAAAAGTATGAAGGCAATCACTTAGTGAATTTTGGTATGCCGAGTCCTATTTTCTGGATGTTGTATTCATCACGTGCTGCAGCTAACATATTCATTATATTGACAGGAGAATGCCAAGTTAGAAGCTTCTTTGGCTAAAGTGGAGGCAGCAAACAAGGTATGATAATGTACAGTCAGGTTAAATGCAGTCATTTTTCTTCTTTTGAAGAAAAAAAAAAAACTTGCGTTGATGAAGTCCTTGCATTGCATTTTCGCCAGCATGTACTGCAATAGCATTGTTGCAAACCAGGGTTTTGAATCCACAAACTTCCTGAAGGATAGAGAGATTGAGAATTTATTGGAATTATTGATGACGCTGCAGTGTGGAGGGCACTTTTATTTATCAAAACTTTGTAGAATTCCAGAATTAAACCAAATGTTAAAATCTTGGCAAAACTTGGCATATAACTGTTCACAGAGATTTTTCATCTTCATGTAAGTTTTGTTTATTGTCCCCCGCCGCAACGCGGAGCGGGGACATAGAAATGCCGGGCGTCCGTCCGTGGGTCCGTGTGTCCGTGCGTCCGTCCGTCACACTTTTTTGTAAGCGCTCTCATGCCTACAAATTTTGACAGATTTTCATTACATTTATACCAAATGTTTATACACCTATTACCTTGGTCAAGTTCGGAAATCAGCATTGGTCGATACTTTTTGTTGGAGTTATGGGACTCTGACCACAATAATGACTCCGTTTTATCCAAAAATTGACCTTGTAAGCGCTCTCATGCCTACAAATTTTGACGGATTTTCATTAAATTTATACCAAATGTTTATACACCTATTACCTTGGTCAAGTTCGAAAATCAGCATTGGTCGATACTTTTTGCTGGAGTTATGGGACTCTGACCACAATAATGACTCCGTTTTATCCAAAAATTGACCTTGTAAGCGCTCTCATGCCTACAAATTTTGGAAAAAATGGGTGGTCGGGGTTAAAAAATGTTCCTCCCAACCTCCCCACACATTTAATTCTGGAACAGCCCTGAATGTTTGAAAATATTGCATTTTCATATACTGTGAAATCATTAGATTTCGTGGTGGTTCAATTTTCGTGGAATTCGTGGGTACCTCTCATCCACGATTTAACATCCTACACGAATTAATAAATAAGGGTAATAAAATCATATTTCCTTTGTAGGTTTTAGAGAATACACGAAATTACGTCCCCACGAACCTGTAAAATTTAAGCAATCCACGAAAATTGGCCCCCACGATATATAATGATTCCACAGTACAGTATACTAGTATACTGCTTGAACGGCGGGGGACCCAGGAATTCTATTCTTGTTAAATTCTGATAATTATTCTTTAGATTGCTGATCCCCTGGAGCTGTTGTCACCCTTTAAAAAGTTTGAAAGAAATGGGTAAGTACATCACTGTTTGATGCCATATAGCACATGGAAAGATATAGGCTCCAAACATACTGACTGGTGTCAGAAACTCAAAGTTATAAAAAAAGACAATTGATGCCCAATCAAGTGGCATCAGATCATCAGAATGAGATTACCAGTTTAAGCCACCTTTAACAAAAATTTGTTTGCCCTCTTCCAACTCGTACTTAACATTTGGGTTGATAGATAGGATGATATGCAATCTGATTAAAATCAGCCGTTCTAATACGCTACCGCTCTCGAACATCTGAAACAACCCGCTTAGAGGTCACGTCCGAACGACCCGACAATCTAAATATTTAAATATAAGGTCGTGACCGTTTTGACCAATGAGAATCCCCGTCTCTTAAAGACTATCGGGTGAAGTAACAGCAAGGTAAATATAACCGCACAGATTTATGGGAAATTATCTGCTGGCAGAGTTTTGCTAGCCACAATTTGATTGGCTTATCAAAAGGTCGTTCGGACGTGACCTCTAAGCGGGTTGTTTCAGATGTTCGAGAGCGGTAGCGTATCAGAACAGCTGATTTTAATCAGATTGGGATGATATGATATTTATTTTTATTTTTTTTAAGTTATCGATGTTTTAAATTTTTTATGGACTTGTTTCACATGTAGATTTTGTAAAAACAGGATGTCTGTTAAAGACCCATTAACTGAAGAGGGGTCATCAGGTCAAACAATTTTCCCTTGTCTGTTGTTTATCTGTTCATTCCTCTTGTTGGTCTATTGCCATGTTTCCTTATTTTTCAGTCTGAACTTGAGAATTGAGTGCATGAAGGTGGCCAATATGGAGAAAGATCTTGTTGACTGGGCATTCCAACTCACCAAGGCGAACATGCAAAAACTGTACGTAGTTTATGTTTTTGAAAACTAAAAAAAAACCAGCCTGCGCTAGTGCATTTTGCTGCAGGTTTGTTAATTATAATTTAAGATGGGCTTATTTAAGACTGTCAGGAAAATACTTCTTGGAAAATTATTAAATCATACACAAATTTTACATGTCATAATCATAAGATATGTTTTATTCATTTCATTAGACTTCTGATATTAACTGTTTAATAAGTAGATTTAAAATTAGTATTTCCAATGAATTCTCTTTGTTACCTGGATTGTTACCTGAGTACTAATTACAGGTATGAGGAGAGTGACTGGGGGTGGAAGGATAAAGATAAGTACGCCGAAATGACCGAGGAAAAAGCTCAGTACCTTGTCGCCTTCGACGTCACAACAGGAAAACCAGTGGCCTTCACTCACTTTCGCTTCGATATGGAGCTTGATGATGAAGTAGTTTACTGGTGAGATGACAGGGCCATAAATGCTGCAATGGTTTTGTTAACTATGATATGACTGCATGCTTACAATTTTAAACATGCTGTTTATAATATTTAAGAAAATGTCAACTTATTTAATAGAATAACCAAAACACATCGATAGAAAATCTACACTGTACATCTTTGTAATGTTGATAAGTACATGTATTTCACAAGTCTCCATTTAGAAGTGGAATAAGATGAATCTTATGTCTCTGTGTACATTTTAGTTATGAGATTCAACTTGAAACAGAATGTCGGAGGAAAGGTCTAGGGAAGTTCTTAATGCAGATATTGGAGTTACTTGCCTTCAAGTGAGTTACATGTACATGTATATTCAGTATCCAAATCAAAATCCACTTGTTCTAGATTTGTTTATAAACACTTTTTTTACTACGGTATATGTGGATTGTATGAATGGTTGGAATTTATTTTGATTTGCCCCCCCACCCCCCCCCCCCCCCACCCCCCCGAATTAAAAACTTTAACAAAGAATGCTATTCACTTATTCACTTTTTATGTGAATAAGATTATTTAACTTTGAGTTACAAAAAGTTGGAGTTGCCTATTGAGTTATTATGAACCAATTGTTACTTGTATTTTGATAACGTCTTATTTTCTACCAACAGAACAGACATGATCAAAGTCATGCTGACGACTTTTAAGAATAACAAAGTTTCCCAGGATTTCTTCAAGAAAACCATGAAGTAAGAACTCAAGTGTTTTAATTTATCTGTAAACATTGCACATTTCTATTCCTATATGGTTTAGTTATAATTGCAGCTAAATATGATATACAGGTATAAATTCTGCTACTATCAGAAAATAACAATACCTCTGTTAATTGTGTATTTACACAATGGTGTCCTATAACCAATACTGTGGGCTTGACATGCATCCTCTGTGGGGGCTGTAATGTGATCCGTCCTTCCATCAGTCCTTCTGTCAGTTTGACATTACTTGTTTAGACCACATTCTCTCCCCTTGGCCCAATCTGTTTGGACTTTTCCAAGAGTGCTTGAAGAAAGGATATGTGTGGTGACCTAAATCAAGTTTCTTGGTCAAGAATCAAGGTTATAGCAGATCTGTTTTGTTTCCAACATATATTATTGAATAAATCAAAAGTATTGGAAATAATTTCTTGGAACTTACCAGTTCCTCACAGTAAAGCCCTTGTATGGAAGATGTTATTTTCCCCCTCTGCTCTCTCTGCCTTATACTTGACTCATAGAGTGCTTGTTAGATGACCATTTCAAATATGTTTAGACTCGTCAAAAAACAAAGCTCTCAACTTAAAGGATTTTTTTATTGAATGAAATATATTATTCGATCAATTCTGATTTAAAACTTACAGTTTATTATATACATGTATATACATGTACTACTGTTTGTGTATATTTTAAGTAGATTTTTTTAAAGATTGAATATTTGATATATAGAGCTGCACTATATGATTGTTGATAATTGTGTCGCAAATTTTGAAGAAATGTTTTATATGAAGATGTCATTTGTTTACAAATTCTAAAATACATGGTGAAAAATTATTCTCCAGAAACCAATTTCTGTTTGATGTTGTAGGTATGAAGTGGATGAAATATCACCTGACGATCCACTCTTTGACGATGCATATCATTACGAAATCCTCAGTAAACCCACAAAAAAGTCGGCCAAACCAACAGCCCCCGACACAACGACATCTACGCAGTCACAACCAGTAACAGCCAGCTGATAGATGGAACAGCCTGTCAATTGATGGAACAGCCGAGTGAGGGGACCAGTGATGTGTGTTAGGAGTTGATACATGTAGTTATGGACCGAAGTGGTTTCACCTCCAGTGACTTGCATTTTAATAGTTGACAATTGATATGGATCTAGAATATTTCATTTTATTTCAATCAAATATATTTCTATATAACAACACAAGATGTCTCTTGCTTACTGCAATGGATCCTGACAGAGTTGTAGTTATTGATCATAATTCAGTATTATGAAGACTTTAAAAAAGCTAGACTTTAATTTGTGTTTGAATTATCTTTCCTGATAAACTATTATTTTGATCATGTTTTTGATTCAATAAAGTGTATCTTTACATAGATTACTTTTGAATCATGAAAATTTATGGTGGCTCAATTTTGGGCTCCCCGTGCCCACGAATTCACTTCTCAACAAATTCTGAAACAGTATTACATGTAATTTATGAATCTGAATAATTGGTATTCCTCAAAAAGCACCACCAACAAGATTCCACTGTATCCTTGAAAATCTTTAAAGTAACAATGTTATATGTTGGTCATAAATAAATCGGTGTATCTTTAAAAAAAAATGGTCCTTCGTTTGTCTTTGCTCTGGGCAAATGACATGTTGGTGTCTGGTGAGAGAAAAAGTATGTGAAAGTAATTTTATGTGAATGTTTAATTTTACCGTTAGTACTTAGTACATGTACATGTATATGGTAAATCAGATACCTTATAAAAATTAATGTTGGCTAGTTGTATAAATCCATCATGAGGATGCCTATGGTCAAATACATAGATGAAGCATGCACTGTTCTAGACAGTTGGGGGGGGATCTGGACAATTATACCTTGGACACCACCCCTTGGAAAATTTTTCTGTATATATATGCATGTATTATTGAAGTAAAAAAATCAAGTCAAAATGAGTCTTCCCTATCCAGTACATTTTAGGATGGCTCGATTTTGTATTTTTATTGAGATGAAGGAAAACCTGCTTTGCTTGTCACTTAAAAGTTTGGGAGTCTAAAAATTCTGTTAGGGAAACATTATAAAATTAGAAATGTATTCTACAGGCAATAATCAGTAGCCCCCCCCCCCCCCCCCCCCCCCCCGAAAAAAGTATGTACATCTACAAGCTATTAATTTTCCTTCTGCTAAAATTTTATTATTTTAGGACTTTTCAATCTGATTTACCTTTGAAAAATTTCATTAATATACATGTATACTTGTCAACTGAGACTTTATTCATTGCCTCTATTCATAGAAATTTTGTCTTGAAATTGTCTGTCCAATTTTTGCTTCTTGCATAGTTATTCAAAGATACATGTAGCACACATATAAATTTAAATAATTTATTGTAACAAATAGTCAACACATTTGCATAGAATGAGAGCATGTTTCATAAATATACAAGCACTTCATTTTCTGATCATAAAGCACTCTAAAATTTGTCACATGATGAAGTCACTATCACCATGGTGATGATTTGTCCTCTATGGCACATCATGGTGGTCGCTCAGTTTCCATGACATCCTGTACAGCCTATAATTCTAAATTCCTACAGATGAAATATGACGGTATTTTACAAATACTTCCAACACCTGACTTATTACCGACAACCCCAAGATCTGTAAATGGAAAAAAGAAATATCCCAAGGAAGGAAAGACCCAAATCAAGCTGGGTTTATTGCTGTCAGTATAAGAACAGTCAAGTATTAACAATATCTGCTGAATGGAATGTTTGGCATTTAGCTGTCCATGTTACCGAGATCATTTTATGTCATCAGGGAACAGAGAGATCTGTAACTGAAGACTCATTGGCATTAATGCTTTGCTTTATAAATTTTACAATTTGGTAAAGTTTGCCCTGCACAGTATGCTGAAATTTTGTGCAATTCAATTACAATTTGGATTTCTTTTTGAAAATTATTTTTACATGTAAAAGCAAATTTTAAATAACTGAATAGTCTTGATATTTTATGTCTTAATGTTGAATTTATTATAAAGATAGATTTTCTGGAAATATAACTATATATACCACATAAGATTATTTTTTTTCTACAAATCTCAAGAAATCCTAAACAACGCTGTTATCACAACCAAGCGTGGAAAGGAAGAGGTAGAATAATTTTTTGAAAAAAAAAATTGCAATGAAACAAAATATACAAATAAATGTACATTACTATTTGACCAAGAGTTATTGAACTTGTATATATTTCTTGGCATTCTACCACCATGCTATTTCCTTGATATTTTTACTGGAGGTTGAGGTTTGTTATAGAAGATAAATATCTACACAACCACTTGATGAACAAGCTACACCAGTGACCTACTGACCGGATAGAGAAAGTGGAGACAGATTATGACTAGACAATGGTACTTTGTCCGTTAATTCATCACAACCATCGGTTACTTCAGTATAAATGAATCATGAACACAATTAAAACAATGCAAAGCAACATGATGGAATACACAGTAAGGAATATTAAACCAAACATGATAAACCAAAGTTAATAATTAATACAAGACATTGTACAAACCAAAGATTATAATCAGATACATGTATACATGACCACAGATACTGTAATAAATTGATAGATGTAAAAGGGAATGACAACCAAATCGATATAAATCTCAAAAATAAAAATGTTAAAGCCCTTTCTACACCAAAAAGGTCAGGAAAAATTGCAGGGAAACATCGAGACATGATGGGTCAGGACGATTCAGCAGAATTCACTTCCTCTGATATGTTGACACTTGTTACAAATTACAAGGCAATGATAATATAACAATGTCATTGATAGTGGGGTTATTTTGGCACCATCAGGGATTTTAGCATCTGTTGATTGGTTGTTAGTATCTGTTGATTCTGACGAATCAAGTCTTTGATTTCGGTGTAATGGTTGGTTGAGAGTTTCTCTGGAAGAAGATTGGTCATTTCTGATGAGCATTCATGAATGGCGTCTGTCAACATTTGTAGCCCCTCCGACTGAGCCCCGTTACTGCACTCCTGTAGCTGTATAACACAAACACACATTTACCAACTGCTCATGAAAGTGAAACAAGCTTCTCAAAATTCCATCAATTTCAAGGATTTAGATAATAAACCCAGAAAACAAACAAATTAAAAGTAATTAAATCCTACCCTATCAGAATATCAGTAACACTTATCTAGTTTGAAACAGCAGGGACATATCGCACAATTACTGTCACTCATAAGTTTCGTGTGCTCTATTTTTGGCTTACCTTTTTGTACGTATCTGTCACCATGGACACTGCTTTCTTGAGATCTTTGATGGCCTCCATACTGAGTGTAATGTCGTCGGTCGTCCGGGGACTCGGTGTGGGTGTGGGGGTGACTGTGGAGTGAGAGGAAGACAGTGAGATGGACCTGTTGGAGGGGTGGGGTGAGTGGGCGGGGGTCTGTCTAATGGTGGGGATGGTCTCTGTCGCCGAGGTCAGGTATGTAGTGGACGACTGGGACACCACATTCAAAGCATGCTCCAGGGTGTAGCTAAAAAAAGAAAACAGAAAAACCATTACCTATAACAACTTGTACATGTATGTGGTACAGAGTGTAGCTGAAAGCAAGAAAATCACAAGTCTATAACCTATAAAAACATGTACATGCACATAAATCAAACTGCATTTCAGCATTCGATATTGAAACTGGTTTAATTTTGATTTTCTTATGAATTTGGTATACATGTGTGTTACGACCTTTATCACTTTATACACTGTACCTATTTTCCTGGCTCCTGTGCGAGTTTGTTGGGGGGCTGATTCCTTGGAACATTCTAGTGGCTGTCTCCGAGTCCAAACTCGAGCCCACCCCTGAACTGTACTGGCTGGCATTAGACCCCGGTGAGTACATTGCCAGAGATGACGGACTACTTGTCACAGCTGGCTGTGGGCTTGAGCGAGATGTGAGCTGAGCTATTCTCTCTTTGATACTCTTGGATGGTGTGTTGTCCAACTCATTGTCTGAGTGGCTTGTGAGTGTGCTGTTCCAAGAGTCATTCAATGGAGTGTCGTTGTGAACGGGAAGAGAATTGGCAAGATAATCAGGAGGGGACAACTGACTGTTAGACAGAGTCGACACAGAGGTCAGGGAAGTTATCGATGAGTTGGGGTTCTGAGGCGTATAGTCTTTCTCAGGTAAATCGTTAGGGCTGGCATCTAATGCCGACAAGTTCTGAAACGCTGACTCAATCTTATGTCTCCTGAGTTCATCAGCCGTCATCTCAATCTCAGTGGCAATCTCAAGAATATTACTCGTCAAATGCACTGGGGGAGAAGTCACTTTGGGAATGGATTTGCTTGAGGGCGGAGTAGATCTGATATTTTCACTCACTGGAGGACTTGAGCCCTGTTTCTGAGGTAAAATTCCAGAATTTCCCTTTAGGATATTTTTAGCCTGGTCCAGTGTGAGTTCTTGTTTGCTACGAGTCTGAGACCGTGTCGCTCGCTTGATAAAGACACTTTGTTTGGACTTGGTCACACTGATATTTGTGGTGGGAGGAGGGGGCATCAGTTCCTTGTCACTCTTGTCCGACAAGATCTGTCTCCCTGGTAATGACATCCGAGTTGGCTTCTTTCCAAGCTCAGAGGCCGAGTTCACTCGTTTTGGTGTACCTGTGGAGAACCTTTTGGTTTCAGGCAGTAATTTTGTGGCCTCTCCTTTCTTGGACTTTACTTTTTGTGGGTCCTCATCCAACAAATCTGGAACACTGTTTGACAAGTTCCCACTCACAATGGTATTGTCCAGCTCCAAGTCTTCTGAGGTGTCACTGAGTGCACTCAGGAGATTGGGTGTGGAGGCGTATGCTGCAGACTTGGACAGTGATTTGCCGGTCCGAGCCTTGGTGCTCTGTTTCTTGCCCCCGCTGTTGTTGAGGTTGGTCATGGACGTACTTTTACTGATTCCACTTCCAAGTTCCCTGCGCTCTGTGGACAGTCGAGCCTGTGAGCTTGCTGTCTGCTTCCTGTAGGAAGAGCTGTGAGAGTGAGATCGAGGTTCTAGTTTTTTCCTCTCTTCATGGCTGATTGAGAGTGTACTTGGCCTTGACCTTCTGGTGGGTCGACCTCCAGAGGACGAGTCATCACTGTCACTGGTCAAGGCATTTCCTGGAATTAAATCAACAAATGGTGGATTACCCTTCTTTTACACCATATTTACTAACATAAATAGGTTAATTTTATTAAAATATTGATTTCAAACAAACCATTTCATAGCTTCCAACAAACCTTGATTATTATTCCATACTTAGTATAAAAAAATTTAACCATCAAAACACTTGATAATTAGACTGAACTCCCATTCAGAACATGATGCTAGGATACATTATTAGATTCAAGTTCATAAGATGGCAGGCTGTACACCAGTATAATGATACAGCATTCAGATTTATCACAACAATATACTGCATGAATAATGGTTAAAGCATGAAAACAGGTCAAAGTATGGATACTGGTCAAAAATGAATCCAAGCCTCAGTATGAATACAGATTAAAGCACGAGTATAGTATATTTTTATTTCCCATATTGGGCCCAGAGGGCATACAAGATTACAATTATTATAGAGAATTTCTAAAAGACAGATTTGAGTATACATCTCAAAGCATGAACACAGTTCAAAGCATAAAGTTCAGAGCATGAATATAAAGCAATACAATGTTGATGAATACATGTATACAATGCTGGAAGAAAGCAGTCTATAAGCGGGCCATGTGTAAGAAGCCAGACAGCCGTACTTCTGGGAGGTTCTCAGGCAACATACATGTACTTCACTCTCCATATCGTGTTAACAGGGATTGAGGACTGCACTATGCTAGTATTATTAAGATGACTTACACGTCTGACAGTCGATACATATAGGTGTCTAATAAATAAAGGAACACAGTGCCATCAATTGTCAGGTGTTAATCGTGAGGGCTATAAATAGAGACAGGGTGTAACACATCAAAGCAGTCCAGATACACATCATGCCCGAGCAATTTACCGGACTGGGGTGTGGATCTAGACAGAGACTGAGGGGTGGGTATCCGGCTACGCCACCGTGAGGAGGAGGAGTCTACAGTGCAACTGTTACCCTTTGTGGAGGGGGTGTGAGCAGTGAAGGGAACAGAAACTGGATGCTCCTCCTGGATTGGCTGTTTGGGAAGGTCAAAGGTGGACCAACACCTTCGAAGAGATGTTGGTGTTCTAGGGCCTAAAATTCAAAATGTTATCAAAACGGTGCTCTAATAATGGAAGTGATTTTTAAAAAAAGTAAAACCTGCAGCAATAAATGAGGTGAAGGGATTTTATAAATATGAGGCAAGTCTCTAGCATGAAGCATAAGATGACTTTTTATCCAATGAAATGTTTTCAATACTAGCAAAGGTCTACAATATTCTTTCAATTTTACTTAAATACAAAGGAGTAGACAATGGATGATTTTTATGTGCACATGGACATGACAAGAAAGAACAAGAAGGAGTTGACTGAGAAGTTGACTACTTGTAAAGATTGACTGACAGTTCTCTAGGACTCATGCTCTAGCAATCAGCTCTCTCAGCATGCCAAGGTATGACTTATATTCCATGCATCCGTTTTGCCTTGACCTACTTTTACAGATGAACCTTGACCTTTGTTACTTACTGTTTGGAATGTCCTCTCGCTCTAGTGACCGCCTAACCTCAGGAACTTCCTGCAAATAGTGAGATAGGTGTATGAAGCATTACTGTTAATTTCAACAAAACAAACCTTTCTAATGATATTTCATCAATCATTTAGGCCAAAAAAAATTAATCATTAGTTTCTCAGGCCAAAATTTTGAAATGTTGATGAGGCAGGCAGGTTTTTTTTTTTTTTTTTTTTTTTTTAGAGAAACAATTTACAATGACGGTAACCCATCTTGTATGATTTATTTGTGTACTCATCAGCAGATATTTATTAAGCTGATACATGGGAAAGTTTAAATATTTGCTTTTGTTCTTTTAAGTTTAAACTGTTTCTGTTTCATTTTCAAATGATGAGTTTTTGCAGATGAACAAACATGGCCAAATGGTTTATGCCCCTGCTTCCTTTTGCAGCCAATCTTCCCTGTCTACAGAAATAACACAATTCTGAACTGAAATAGGAGACTTCTTATGGCATTTCACTAGTTGAATTTGCCATTTAAAATTTATTCATTTGGGGTGTTTTCTTATTGATCTTCAGTGCCCGGGGAACATGACAGAAATCAAAGGAAAGTAAATTAGTCATCATAAAATTCTCAAACAATACAATTGTCCTTTATTCCTGCTACCAGGCAATATTACAGAGGCCTCAATTTCTGAAGATAACAGATACATTTCAGTGGTAGTCTTAACAGGGACCAACCTACATGTAACTTGGGTAAACTTTTAGGGACTTCACTTCTCCCTCACAGAAAAATAGGGAGAAGTTTGAGAAATCAGGTAGACTTCCATTCTTTGACATTGGCATGATGCTAATGATAATACCTTTATACACAGATTCAACCCTAATTCAAATTGGATTAGAAGCAAGTCAATTAAAAATAAAACAACTCCTAAAAATTTTAATAACTTATCCAATTTGTTAAATTTAATTTATTAGGTGTATTCATACATTTTATAGATGAAATATTTTGTAATTGTGTTAGCTAAATGAAAAATAAAATCAGTCTATGTACTTTTGTGTATTTTGGAGGTATTAGTCCAACCCTTTGACCCAATTACAACCGTCATGTAGTGGATCTGTTTAATTTTAAAGATAACTGTAGACAAACGGTTTTATGATTATTTTAGCATTTAATTTGGCAGAGTTATTAACTAATTACAAGTTACCAACTAATTGCAATATCAGAACTAAAGTTATAAATATCGGTTGTAATTTTCAGTGCACAGTATCATGAGTAGGCCTATGTGGTTGCATCAACCTCTAAAGATAAGACAGTCGCTAGTTATTAATCACACAGGGGTTAACTTAAGCTATGAAAATGTCTTTTGGATTAAATAATTATCATTTTATTGCATTTGGGGTTAATTTTCACGATCGTTAACTCAGAATACGGGGTGACTTCAACCTCTCTTTCTGAGGAAATTCTGGCGAAGTTACCGACCACAAAGCGAGTACTTATATTTACATATACTTGTATTTAGCTCAAGTCGCCCCCCTAGGTTGGTCACTGGGTAGATGTGTCATATATAATCACGTTTTCACTTTCAGAGAAAAGCATTTATTCTGAGCGTTTGTGTACATTGATTCTATAATAGAGAAAACCAATAATGATAAGATATGAAAATTCCGGAAAAATAACGATAAAAAAGTTTGATGCGGCGATAATTTTGCTGATGCGGCAGTGCCTGAGAAACAAATCAATAATTTTTTTGGCCTTATAGAATGTTCCTTTTACAAGGATACATCTTAACAGTTCCAGAGTTATAGAAAGAAAGGGAGATAACTTAGAGCACTCACCTGAACGGGACTGTGTCAGAGTAATAGAAAGAAAGGGAGATAACTTAGAGCACTCACCTGGACGGGATTGTGTCAGAGTTATAGAAAGAAAGGGAGATAACTTAGAGCACTCATCTGGACGGGACTGTGTCAGAGTTATAGAAAGAAAGGGAGATGACTTAGAGCACTCACCTGGACGGGACTGTGTCAGTTATTGAAAGAAAGGGAGATGACTTAGAGCACTCACCTGGACGGGACTGTGTCAGAGTTATAGAAAGAAAGGGAGATGACTTAGAGCACTCACCTGGACGGGACTGTGTCAGTTATTGAAAGAAAGGGAGATAACTTAGAGCACTCACCTGGACAGGGCTGTGTCAGAGTTATAGAAAGAAAGGGAGATAACTTAGAGCACTCACCTGGACGGGACTGTGTCAGTTATTGAAAGAAAGGGAGATAACTTAGAGCACTCACCTGGACGGGACTGTGTTGAGGATCAGCCTCGGACTCTGGACTTTGGTCCTTCCATCCCATCTACAAATAAGTGTATACATTGTTGTACAAAAGATCCAAACAATTACTGCCTCTGTAACCATCACAAACTTCTTCAGCAAGGATAAGAAAATTAGGGATTAAATATGATTACTAAGAGTTTTTAATTATATAGAACATGTACTTTGAAGTTAATGATTGCTTTGATTTATCATTGTATCCAAGTGGATTCACTTTCTTCATTGACAGTAATTCTATAAGTATCATTGTATCACAGAATGTACTAACTGCCATCAGTGTTTTGCGTGTCTCGTCTACAGCTCGCGCCATCACATCCCTCCTCCTCTGAAGTGACTGAAAAATCAAAATGTTCTAATAGTTATTGGGATTTCATTCAACACTTTCTTCTAAATTTCTTCAATATACTAGGCAAGAGATTTCTTATTTTGATTAGAATAATTGAAAGCAACATGCTAGGACATCAACTTTCAGAACTACAGTACTTGTAAATGTAATGCTCTGTAAATTATAATGACTTACATCAAACCAGTTGTCTTGTCTCTGGGCTATATTCCTGAAAAATAAAACAAATTATTCATGAAAAATAGAAATTAGCTTGCTTCAGAGATTAAAGTCAATGCTGTCACTTGTAATGGATGTTCAGTTGGTTATATTGATACATACTTGAACAATTAGTTATAGATAGGAATCTTTGTTGATACATACTTGATATTAGCCTGCTGGGACCGTGACAGGAACTTGGTGGAGATGCTCTGTCGTGGGTTGAAGGCGCCAGTCTCCTCAGCTTCCTCCTTCTTTCTCTCCTCTTCATCCAGACTCTTCTTAAACCTTTCCTTACTCTCAGGAGTAAAGCTCAGGTTCTCAAACGTGTCCTTCAGGAATTTCTCCTGAAAAATTGAATCCAAATACTCATGAAAATAAATTATACTTAACACTTTTATTCCATTTCATTAAATATTTAATTCTTGTTCCTTTATAGAGGGCAAGATTTTATTCAAATCACTATTATATGATGGGTCAATTTTTGTCCCTATACAGCAATATTTTAACAAGTATCTTAGGTTAATATTAATCTCAGTGGACAGCACTGTATGGAGGTGTACATCTACTTACCCTGTCAGGGGTCTTTCCCAGGTCATCCCCGGGGGTGGTGGGGAGGGAGGGGACATCTCCGGGGTCCTCCTCATCGTCCAACTCCTCCACTGACACAGGGTCAGTGCTTGAGGACTCTAAACCATAATCAGTGATAGTTTAACAAGCTGTGACTACATAACATTTTATATTCATGTTCTACACAGAATGTTGCAAAACCAGTATCAATCTTTGCTATATTAAAGCTCTGAACCATCCTACAGACATGCCCTATATTGTTCTGACCTGCATCAGGTGGTCGCTCTGACAGTGAACTCCGACTCGATCCTCGGGGTAGCTTTCTCAGGCCCTGCCCAGAAAACACTGTAAAGGAGCTGAAATAAAGGAAAACCAGTTGTTGAAAACTTAAATCTCACAACTGTAAATCTTAGTGCTTCATACCCTGTTTAAAGTGTACAGAATCCAATGTGAACAGAATCCAATGCTTGTCTGACACCAGGAGTGCTAAGTATGGTAGAACTGTCTAACAGTGAATCTTTCATCATTACCAGTAATGCTAATCTCTCCTTCTAGCTAATCAAGTCCACCTCCAATATGGACCCAGCTACCCATCTGATGTCTGATGACAGCATCAGACTTACAAACACCACCATACTGACCTACTGTTGGTGTCCACTGAGGCCTCACTGGGTGGGTAGTAAATGACCTCCTGGGACTCCTCATCAAGGTCATCCAGGTCGTCCTGACTGCGGTGGAAGGACAGGCGGGACCACTGGAGGTCCTTCAGGTCAGAGGAATTCTGGGAGAATAGTGCAAACACAAATAAATAGAAAATAAATATAAATTTTGAAAAAATATAAAAATTACTGGAATATACCGGTACTGCAGGAGTCGCATTCAGTCAAATCCTAAGTACATGTATATGGTTTAGTGACTTTAGTTGTACAGAATTTCTGACTAAGCCCTCTTACCTCACCATCCTTCTGTATCTGAGGGAAGAAATCTTCATCATCTTCATCTTTTCCTGGAATTCTGGGAATTTTCTGTAATAAGTGACAAATTTTTAGAAAAAGATAAGTTACACTGAAATTTTCTTAGGGTGACAATTGACGAATTGTTGATATGAATAGAAACCTCCTCCCTCTCGAAAAAAAAAAATCTATCAGTTTATTGCACAAATTACAAAACTTGTGATTTGTACCCATTAACCTGCTTTAATAGGTTCTTTGATGGGTGCTTCCAATGATAACTGACACTCTGAGACCAGTATAAAATCAGCAGAACATACTGATAACATTTAAATCCATTGTTTCATGCTTATAGATCATTTGAAATAACAAGCATCAACAACTTAAAAAACAACATATCAATAATGAAATTGATATTCAAATCAATAATCTTGTCTCCTTTGAGGACGACCTTCAGACATCTGTTTGTTTACGGGCCTCACTCATCCATACACCTGTACATACTCCACTAATCCACCCTGATGGAGTTTTGACGTATTGTCATCCGCTAGTTCCTGTTGGTTTTCACCTTGAGCTATATTTCTGAAGACTGTCATTACATAGCCAACTGTCAGAAGAAAGTCATTCTTCTGTTTCATTTTGTTATTATAAATGAGGAAGAACTTCTTTCATTAATACTAACAACTGTTTCATAAACATTCCAAATATAACTAACATATACGGGATGCGTGAACCTGATATATACACGTAAACTACCTAGCATAATTGTAATATACATTGCAGCAAATGAAAATACTAATTAGACCACTATAAAAATACTATGTACACTACTATAAATATACTAATTAGACCACAATAAAAATACTAATTAGACCACTTCTAATACTGCTAAGTACAGAAATGCCATGTCAAATATAATACCAATGTAATTAATTTAGACTTTCTAAATACAACAAATGAAGACCACTGAAACACTGGTACTTCTGCTAGCTTTGTGAAGATTCAGGTTTCTCCCTAACATGGGTCATTTAACCCTACTGCCTTTACTAAGGAGGGCTGCAATACATATTCCTCTTTTCCAATATTAAAAAAATCTTACAGCTAAAAAATTAAGTGACAGGTTAAATGTGTTTTTATGAATAAAAATTCAGGAAGAAAAAAAGATGGATTCTAGTTTTTAAATAATCTTCATAGCTACTATCAATGATCAGAGAGTCTCATCAGTTTAATGAGCCGATTTATCAAGAGTAAATAAAAGAATAAACCCTCCGAAAAGAGCCATGTGTATTGCAGATGTCAAGTGCTCAACTTGTTTATTGTTCAGATCAACAATCTTATCAGGGCAAAACCGTCAAAACCTTCTTTATTAAAGAATAGGGAAAGAGAGAGCACCTAACACAGGCGGAGAGTGGGATCTGGGCTGGATTAGTCACTTAAACGTTTGATAGAGTGACTGTGGACACGCAGACTGCAGTATTCAGTCGGAGAATTGACTTTTCTGATCAACCACTCCTACTTGAAGTGGTTAATTACAATATATATGAAAGACTGTGTGTAATCGGTTCTAATATAAGTAGATCAAACCGATAACTGCAAGATTATCCAGTACTATTCTTATATACTTATATTGAGTAATACAGAATGACCTTGACCTTTTGAACTAATTATGATAAGGTGAGTTATGTGATGACAAAACACGTCACAACCTCCTTATGTGACACAGTCATATCTCCGGAAAAATGACCTCTGTCTTATCAATCGCTGGAACCGGGCACCAAACATCTCCCGTTACATGTCAAAAAACATTATCCTAATCCCCAAGCTTTTAGCTTTCAATAATCATACACAAATGTCTTCCCATATCAAAGTCACCAAACAAACCACTTTATTCCACAGATCAGGGGACAACATTCCACAAACCGCCGGATAAATCAGCCGGCAGGAGTGACGGATTCCCCCCAGGCTGTTAGCTGTGTTGGATTAGTTCTATGTCTATTGTGGATTATCCACCATCTTCAGGGATTATCTCTCTGTCTGACAGACCCCCATCTCCACAACTCTTTCCTCCAAATGACTAATCCGACCGACCCATTCAGGGACTGGTCACAACCCAAGGTTTCATCAAGGTCTCCAAGACCTGGTAGATCTGCATTTTCTGAATAGCACTACATGAAACGGGGGCTAACAAATGGATTGTCCAAACAGCGATTGATCTCATATCAAGGGAATTCCATGTAATAAGCTCAAAAAAATTTAAAATATGGACACTATGATAAAATGTGTTAATAAGGAAAAGTCCATGATGTTTCACATATTCTTATGAGCATTCTATAATAAAATGTAATGTAAAGGGACGGTTCATATCAAATCACATTTTATAGGTGTTCCATCAAACAATATGTTCAAAAGAAAATAAACTCCCTCAATGTAGTTATTAGTTCTTTACAAAAAAGTAATAAAAAGCATTCAATTAGCAAGAAAATTTTTGACTCATACTTTACAGCAATATTTCACTCTTCACATTTCATAAATAACTGAACTTTATAGTATTTTGTGATCAAATCTTCGAAATCTTGAGATGAAGACCAGAGGTTAAGAGGGCTGGATGGTCTTGCCCATTTTTACACTATATTAATCTCCCCAAAAAGAAGAGCTCTGTATAAATATATAGCAAAATATTAAAATTTCAAAGTTAAAATATATGGATTTGTTCTGTATCAAATTATAGTTTACAGCTATTTACATCAAATCTAAAGAGTTAAGGAAGATCTGTTGGTTAATTTGTTGACCACCTGCCTCCTTAATATTATGTTTTAGTTTTATCCACCTGCCAACCATAAGTAGGGTAAGTATGACACATTTATTTCTGCTATCCATACAATGAATCTCTACTACTTAAAATGATCAGATGGGATTCCATCCAGATTTAACAAAAGTAAAACAAATTCTGTTTCTATCAGACAGATAATAAATTCTATAGTAACCAGTACATGACAGGTGGGATCCCATCAATTTAAGAACTCATTTCAATATAAATTTCTGTAACAGCAGACAAAAAATCCCTTTATACCACAAGATCTGTGCTGATTTTGTGGGTGAATACTGACGATGACGACGATTACACTGTGGCCCGTTGCATCCCTCCGAGATTGGCGACACAGAGCCCTTCCCGCCTACAGTTGTGTCCTATCTCTGTGTACCCTAGAATTCCAACACGAGGAAACACTAATGAATTAAATAAGGGCTACTTGTTCTTACTGCGACTAGATCAAGGGGCTACTTGTTCGTCCACAGACCGGATTGAGTGCTTTATTTAGATAGATTTTTTATCCTCTGTCACAACTCGTCACCCACAGCATTCCACTCTGAATTAATCTACTGCAAGACTGGTGCATCTGTTCACACGGTATGTATTTAGCCCAACCTAACAAATAGTACCATCCCAAAAGTCCTCCTTCTACACTACCGTGCTAGGCGGCCCACAGTGACTAATCATTGAGGTTGTTCATTAATTTGTCGCTGCTAACCTACAGGTATCTCAAACTTACTGAAAAGATATGGGGCACCTGCATAAATTACTATTATACAGGTATCTCAAACTAAATGAAAAAATGGGGCACATTTTAAAAAATACTACAGTACTATACAAGTATTTCAAACTTAGTGAATTAACATGGGCCACATGTGTAAAATACTGTACAGGCATTTTCAAGTTTAATGAAATAACATGGGCCATTTGTATAAAATACTGTATGGGTATATCTAGTTTAGTGAAATAACATGGGGCACTGGGTAAAATACTGTACAGGTATCTCAAGTTAAGTGAAATAACATGGGGCACCTAAGTAAAATATGGTAGCGTATCTCAAGTTTAGTGAAATAACAGAGGGCAATAGTATGAAATACTTTAGAGCACCTGTACTTTAAAGGAGTCAAAACAAACCATCACTAGATAATCTCAGCCACTCAGACAACAAACCATCACTAGATAATCTAAGCCACTCAGACAACAAACCATCACTAGATAATCTCAGCCACTCAGACAACAAACCATCACTAGATAATCTCAGCCACTCAGACAACAAACCACCACTAGATAATCTCAGCCACTCAGACAACAAACCATCACTAGATAATCTCAGCCACTCAGACAACAAACCATCACTAGATAATCTAAGCCACTCAGACAACAAACCATCACTAGATAATCTCAGCCACTCAGACAACAAACCATCACTAGATAATCTCAGCCACTCAGACAACAAACCATCACTAGATAATCTCAGCCACTCAGACAACAAACCATCACTAGATAATCTCAGCCACTCAGACAACAAACCATCACTAGATAATCTCAGCCACTCAGACAACAAACCATCACTAGATAATCTAAGCCACTCAGACAACAAACCATCACTAGATAATCTCAGCCACTCAGACAACAAACCATCACTAGATAATCTCAGCCACTCAGACAACAAACCATCACTAGATAATCTCAGCCACTCAGACAACAAACCATCACTAGATAATCTCAGCCACTCAGACAACAAACCATCACTAGATAATCTAAGCCACTCAGACAACAAACCATCACTAGATAATCTAAGCCACTCAGACAACAAACCATCACTAGATAATCTCAGCCACTCAGACAACAAACCACCACTAGATAATCTCAGCCACTCAGACAACAAACCATCACTAGATAATCTCAGCCACTCAGACAACAAACCATCACTAGATAATCTAAGCCACTCAGACAACAAACCATCACTAGATAATCTAAGCCACTCAGACAACAAACCATCACTAGATAATCTAAGCCACTCAGACACAGAGGATAAACAGCTTATTGACTTATGTTTACTTTTTAATAACATGATTTATGAAGAAACCTTGCTCAATTTCTTAAGCAGTGAATAAAGGAGGTGTGCATATTAAACAGAAATAAATCACAACTGTTCATTGAACACACAATGTCAATTAAACACTTGGAATTCATCTTTTATCAGAGAGATCTCTATGAGTGCACAGATTTGACACTGGAAGAAAGTCATCAACATAAATCACGATAACGAGTGGACTTCTCCGCCTCAGACAGTTGGGGAGAAAAATTAAACGTTATTGGACTGAGATGAATAATTAGAAAAAAATATGTAATTCATCCTCTGATTTAAAAATTGAAATTCTATTCAAAATATTAATCACATGCAGTCTGAAATAGAATATGTTAAATGATAAATTCAGTTTGTTCAGGAGAAATATCATATGACTAGGATTAAATAATTAGAAGAAACACATCAGTCATGTCACACCTTTAACACCGTACCACCTTAATGAAACACCCACCTACCTCGGGATAAATAAAACCCAAATATTTGTCAAAGTACAAGTTCTATTCAAAATATTAATCACATGCAGTAATGAAATACAATATGTTTACTTAAATGATAAATTCAGTCTTATAAAGAAATTGACTAAAGGACCATGTACCTGGTAATTAGATGACATATTGCACCTAAATGATAAAACATCTCCTCCCCCCCCCCCCCAAAGCCGCGAAAAAAAAGAGCCAAAAATTTGTTGAGATAACATGCAAAGTATAAGTCATAAGTAATTGATGAAAACAAGAATGTGAATATAGGAAGATGGACTTACCCTGGGCGAGTTCTCGGCCTGTTTCAGAATCACAGTCTCTCGTCTCACTTTCTGTGCCTTCTGGTCTAAAATACAAAGCACTTCTTGATAAACATCATCATTCTCAGTGTCACTTAGGCTCTCGTCAAATCCCGAGGATCCCGAGTCATTACGATCCCACCACCCTCCCTCCTTCTGCCCCGCCCAACCATCAGGAGGATCCCACACGTTCACTCCTTGAGTTTCATTGTCTTCTAGAATTCTATCCCAAAAGTCTCCCATCCCAACATTCACTGGCAAAAGAGCCCTTCTTAAAGCGTAACAATGTTCACATCCCGAATAATCGGGAAAGACTCCATAACCAATTTCTGAGTCCAAGAGGCTGTGTTTATGAAGGCGCCTAAACTCCATCTTGTTTGCAGAGCAATGAACCAGCTGATCAGTGCACTAAAACAACACTGCATTAATAAGACCTGTAAATCCCTGTGATTCACTCAAATGCTGTCGCCACTTGGCAGAGCCTTAATCCCACATCTTATCCCCTGGCAGCAAGTCAGAAAACAATTATCTTCATAATTTACACTCTCATTGTTCACCGGTGTCTTTTACAGGTGACACTGCCCAATATCATCAAGTGGACTCTCTGTTCTTCAAAAGATAAACTGACTTAATGAAATTTAGTTGATTCGGGGTGAATTCCAGGATTTTAGCATCAAAGAGAAATCTTATTGCTGCTGATCCTCTGAAGAACAACGAAGTCCATTTGCCGTGATTTGGCAGCACACACCTCCAATCACTGAGACCAAAGTGAAGTGCTCTCGGAGTGATTGGATATTTAATTTGGAGTGAATGGATCAGGTTTATCTTTTTCTAATCCTTAAATCCCCCAGAAAAAAATGGACTGTGTTGATTGTTTGTGTCAATCGTTCCAGTGATTGTGCCGTTTATTGGGGTCGCCTGTTTGGAGAGCTGGACCCAATCATCCCCGGGTTTACCCAATACACAATGCCCCTATCACAACAAGTTCCCCTCATTACCCACCGCTGACCTGATCCTCTGTAAAGGTGTCAATTTCAATATTTTAATTTCATTTGACATTGTTACCAACTCAATACACTGAGTCAATATTGAATCTAGTTTTCTGGTAAGTAGAATTAGAAGGGCCTGCTCTCTTACATACCTTCGCCTCACTGATTTATTTCCATAATTTGCCTAATACAATAGAGTAGAAATTCGAATTACCTCTAGAGGGAAAATTTCATTTGTAACAATAAACAAACCCTTTAATATAAACTAAAGTTCTAATAAAAAGATTCCCAACGATCCCTCTTCATGGCAGTTATCTTATTATTTAATCATAATGAAGACTACAATCAAAGAGGATGAAAATTTCTGCTAATCTCATAAAAAATATTAGTTCATCTTAGGGATGTCAATATTACCTGTACAGACTAGTTGACAAATCAAGAGCTTTAGTCGAGCGATAGTAGAATATATTATTATGATAAATTTGTACACCAAATTTAATTTGATTCATTTAAAACTGTACGTCCTTTTCAATTTAAATAATGCTACTGTCACATACACAGAGGTCGTGATGCCCAGGTGATTTTCAGCCACCTTCTGAGATCTTTGGACAGCAGCTGCTATCACCAGAACTATTGGACCGTAATAGACAATATGTGCTTACATATTTAATGAGCTGTAAATCTAGACAGTTATCAAAACTCGTTTTAAAAGCATTTCAAATTCGTAGACAATTTTTTTATAGATAATTTTTTTCAGTTGATATTCGCCTTATATATTTATATATATCATACTTTAATGTGTACCTTAACCCCAATTTAATTTACACATTTGTATAACTCATGACAAACTATAATTGTTGACATCCAATATGGGCCAGGTGCCCAATATAAATGTACAAGTAATTGATTAAAATTTGCATTATAAATACGGCACAATTGTTCATAATATGCAAATGTCTCTATAAAAAATATTTTATTACTTACTTACTTACACTGTATCTTAAACTCAAAAACATAATTACATAAACATAATTACATGTACTTTATTTAGAATAAATAGAAAAGTAATTTATCCGTTACACGCAACCCCACTTTGGACCTGAATTTCTTGAAGAAAAAAAAACGTAGTTCGGATGTATAATATGCACCAAGACTTTTGACCAAAATGTCATGGTTATTCAGGTAAAAATGTACGAGGAAATGCTTTGAACTGGAAATTTTACATTCACAATGTTATGTTTCTGCTGCAGATTTTTAAAAAGTCTTGACTTTCTGCATAGCAATAATCTTTAAACAGCTCGAAGGGGTGACCAATGACAGACAACAGGATATTTACTAAAATTTATCTATTATGGCATCTTCAAAATTTAACATACGAAACCTAAACTTTAAAACCAATATGATCAATATATTTTTTTTTATCCGAAAAAATATGATAAATATATTTTTTTTATCCCCCCCAAAAAAAGAACTTCGATAAGTGCTGAAAAAAAAGATTGAGTTGGCCAATTTTGATGGGTCGGTCGGAGTACATCAAACAAAAATTTTTAATTTAGGCCTAATTGACCAAGAAAATTGTAGTCAATGATTGTCATGACTGAGTGATAGTCAAGTACATTTGTACTCATGTATTCATTGACATTCGGATTTCCTAATTTATTTCTCTTTTCTAAGAGGAACTAAAAGCTAGACCAGTGAATTGTTTCTTTGGAACTTCACATAATAAAAACACCAAAATATGACAAGTCATGTATTAATCAGATCCAACTAATCCGCTAATCACTGGTGAGAGGGACTATCGTCAGGTTAATTATCCCAGTAAACCTTAGCCCTGATTGGATTATCAGCATATACAGAGTTAACTTGTAGATTATGACATAACACAGAACCACATTTCAAAGGGGAATATGACTGTCAGATTGTTACCACATTTATTCTGTCTAAACTAAGCATTATACAGGTGTGGTTCTTTCAGAAGATGACATCATACATTTGTTTAACTTAACATATAATCCTCATTTCATTTCATGACTAACAGATATGCAAGTCATTATGGAAATACATGCAATAGGGTTTTTTTTTTAATTAAATGGAACTCAAAATGTTTTATGCAAAAAAAAAAGAGCTGAGATTAGGAAAAACTTTCCTTATGAAAAATAACTTTGGTAAGATGTTATTTTGGCTCCAGAATTTATTTGTTTCTTTGATTTTGGTTGGTTGTTCTGATTTATTTATTTTTTGCTCAGTGACACCTGTTAGTGAAAGATTTTGCCCTGAACTTAAACAAAGTTTCATTAAAATTTTTTGAACTATAAATTAGCCTTAAATATGCCCACTGACAATGAAGGCAAAAGTGACAAATGAATTAATGGTGGTGAACATTTTCCTGTAAACAGTAATTACACTACATGTATTTCATTTGATAATATATATAACAATACGAGCTGTTCAAGGGATTTCACTGTTCCAAATTCAATTCCCTTTCACAGATTGAAACTATTTCTGATTAGGCTGTTAAATACAGTAAACAGCTAAAAAACAGTTAATTTGGTCAACCTTGGTCAGCCATATTTGCAACATCACTCACAAAATTAACAGTTCTAAAGTAAACACTTCCATCTCTAATTAACATTATCAGTTTGAAAAATAAAATCAACAATATATATATATATATATATATATATATATATATATATATATATATATATATATATATATATATATATATGTTTGGAGATCTTGTTACAATGTTTAAAGAGTTGATCCTACATATTCTTACTATGAACAATGCACATATTCTTGAGCACCAATATGGTAACCGTTTTAAAAATACTAACATCTACTGTATATCACATAGGAAAGCTTTCATAATAGTTTCAAAAATTGAAGCATATGTGAAGATTTTTCCCTATTTTTTTCTTAACTTTTTAGTGAATTGTGCATTCTTTGTGCCTCACTATTGGTTAGGGACATGACGGTTTAAAAAGAATTTTAAAACAAATAATTAAAAAATTGCTGTAAATATTTGTATTTTTGGTACTGAGAAGAATTTTTTTAAGACACTCATCCTATTTTTTAGGGATTTTTTCCCCACTTCTCTTTTGAAAAGGCTGTGGCCCATTATTTTAACACATCCTTTACCTCAGGGTACTTTGTGCCAAGTTGACTGGTGTAGCAATAACTAAAGATGACATACAATGGTTAATGATCAGTAATGATATCTGCAGTAAACTCACCGTCTCTGCTCTCAGCAATCTCCAGCTGACTCAGGTCCTCCCCGCTATCTATACGCCTTGCCCATCGGCCTCGGGGCTGTGGCTTGTTATCCACTTTTTGTTGTCCATTACTATTTTCTCCCATCTGGGAAAAAAACTTTCATATTTTCAAAAATATTTTGGCAGCAGTATTAATTCTTTTAAGAACCCTCTAAACACTAATGACAAGTAATTTTGATTAGTTAGCTTATACTGTATCTATCAGTTTTTCTCACCTTAGCTTTGGCCCAGTTAGGTAATGGTCCTATACTGTATCTAAAATCTGGTTGCTCTTTTTCTCTCTTTTTCTGTAATTCCTCCAGGATTTTGGTCGGTGTTTTAATCACCTCTTCATTTGGAAACAGTGGAGCTCTTCCCAGTGCCTCATCATAGTTATTAGGTTTCCTACATGATAAGAGACATGTGTGAGCAACCCTTTAAGCTTTGTAACCCCGACCCCTACCCTAAGTCCACATGCCCCCTACCCACCTATTGATGTCCCCATTGACCGCCTCCATTGGAAGTTTCCCCATCTCCTCCAGCCTTCCCTTCATGGATTCGGTCAGCTCTGGAGGCAGCCTCCAGACAAAGATACAGCCATCACTGGACACGGAAACGAGCCTTTTCAGGTCAGGCATGAACTTGACCCCCGTGGCCAGCTCTGAGTGACCAAACATTGTGGCCAACAGGTCGCCGGTTTTGAAGTCGAGCAGGGCCAGACTTTTGTCGGTACAGCTGGTGACGGCAAACTGACCTGACGGGTCTAGCTGGAGCTTGAGGAGGACCCCACTGTCCCCCACCGCTCCCTTGTAACACTGCTTCTGCTTGGCGGATTTTATATTGTAGATTCTGTAACAGCGCAAAATAGAAATAAATGTACATGCAATTGCATTAAAAACTATTTCCAGCAATCTAATTTCTGTTGATCAAACAACTAAAAACAAGAGGCCCAGGGTCCACATCGTTCACCTGAGCAACAATAGCCTTAACTCTGATCAAATTGGCATTACAGTACCAAAATCAAAATGTCTTGACAACTAAGTACAGTAGATCTTGCCCATAAATTTTTTAAAAATCTGCCGATTTTTAGCCAAATATTTTTATGGTAAATACCAAGCCTCTTTTGTTGTTGTACCTGTAAGAAGATTTTTCTCTATTCCTATAATCCCCCCCCCCACTTTGTGGCCCCATTTTTCTATAGGGAATCATGGTTTGATCAAACTTTGATCTGCACAGCCAGTGCCCTCACACAAGCTACTGCTTTTTAGACAGAAAACTTTCCCAGAATATTTTTTAAAGATTTTCTCGAAATATATTCCTATGTAAAAATTCATCCCCCATTCTGGCCTCACCCTACCTCCGGGGACCATGATTTAAAGAAACTTGAATCTACACTATTTGAGGATGCCTCCACACAAGTTTGAACTTTTCTGGCCTAAAAAGTTTTAAGAAGAAGATTTTTAAAAAATTTTCTCTGTATATTCCTATGTAAAAATTCATCCCCTATTGTGACCCCACCCTACCCCCGGGGACCATGATTTAAACAAACTTGAATCTACACTACCTGAGGATGCTTCCATACAAGTTACAGCTTTTCTTGCCTAACAGTTTTTGAGAAGAAGATTTTTGAAAAATACCAACAAATTTTCAAGTTTGGTTGAAATCGGCCCAGTGGTTCTGGAGAAAAAGATGAAAATGTGAAAAGTTTACAACAACGCCAACGCAACACCAACACCAACAACGACAGACAACGGACAAATTTTAATCAGAAAAGCTCACTTAAGCTTTCAGCTCAGGTGACCTAAAAACTGTTTTAGAATATAAACATTTCTACAATTATCCTTTATCCTATGACAAGCCAATCTAAAAGTGAATAGACAAGTAGTCAGGAGTTACTGCCCTTGGCTGAATTTTGTTGTGGGATTACCTAATGTTTCGGTCCTGACATGCAGTTGCTAAGAACCTGTGGGAGGGTTCAATGTCCATGTCATATAAGCTGTTATTTCCTACAACATGCTGGTTAGCTAGAACAAACTGGAATGTTGGAGTCTACAAAATGAATTGAAATTATTTATTAGTCATCACATCTAAGAAAAAACTGCACACACATTCAATCAGTAACCAAAAAGATTCCAAGAGCCAAGCTATGAAATGTGTTCACAAGGTCTTGTGATGGTTCTGATGCAAGTATGAGCAGCTTAATATCTGCATTTCAAATGGTTCTGGTGTATGTGTGAACAGCTTACCATTTGTGCATTACGGAACAGAACGGACTTGTCTGCGCTGGAGCTGAGCATTTTGATTTGTCCGTCGTTCTCGGTGAACTTGATGGCGGTGACTGAGCTGGAATGATCGTCCAAGGTCTGCAGTAAACCATAGCGTTGCTCCACGTCAAAGACATGGATCAAGCGGTCACGACTGGAGGATGCCAGCAGCTGTGGACCTGAGACAGAAACATCACTTAACATCAGTTATCGGCTTTATTGAGTCACATCTGATAGAAAATATCAATTCATTATGGAAAATTCTTTGTTTCTAAGTTTTTATAAAAAAGCATTAGGAACTGTTCGATTTCATTTAATTTTAATATATCAATTTATTATTTGGATTAAATTTCACTACAGAATAATGATGCATGTTATTTTTTAATGAACTCTTTTAAAGCTATGATCAAATCAATGAACATATTTAATATGGTGTTCCTATTTTTACTCTTTGTCTTGAATAACAAGAATGTCTTACCTGTATTTAAATCTGAGTATTGAACACAAAGAATTTCCTGATCATGAGCCTCTATCTTCATAATCTCTTGCATGTTCATTAAGTCATGAACCCTGAAAAAATTAATTATTATGTACACTTTATAGTTTTCTATAGTAATTATGTATGAAGAATATTCCCAAATCTCTACTTTATTGGGGATTCTTAGGGCTCATGCAAGCCTGATTGTCTATTTTCAATCTAAGAACATGGTCCATTCATAGGATTCGTTTCACCACTACACGTACCTGACATTCCCAATCCTGTCCCCAGAGGCCAAGTGCCGTCCGTCCGGACTGATCCCGATTGACCTGATTCCATTCTTTCCATCGTAGTTTGTATCCGTTTTGTCTGTACCTCCGGCTGTGTAATAGGAAATAGGAAACATGGAGAAATGAACCCACTACATAAAACAGTTGAATCAAAGGCATTTTAAGATTCTATCAGTTTACTACATACCTGGATTGTAATTGACATCTTTCAGGCAGGTCAAGGTAGGATCTACATAGATCACCTTCAGTAATTCCTATAAAAGAAATACAACATCAGAACAGTTGGTCTGAGTAGCAACAAATCATTTACAGTATGATGAAACTTAAACTTAAAGCAAGAGAATATGATCCATGATTCATGTAATTACTAGGTATATCTACTTGAGTACACTCTGTGAAGGACTCTTACATTAGAGTACACGTTCCGTTTAGAACTGTCAGTCTCCACCATGTGAGGATCTAGATTCCAAATCCGAATGGTGTCGTCAGAGGAACACGTCATGAAAGAATCGGACGGCAGAATGGGTTTCATTTCTTCTGTTGTGGCTGGATTCACCTACAAAGAAAGACAACTCATACAGACGTATATCTATATGTGACCCACAAGTGATGCCTAGATTTTTTTATGCAGAAAAAATATACAATTGTACAGAAAAAGTATTTTTAAAACGGTGAAATATTACATGTGTAATGAAAATTCTACAGGTTGATCTGATGAAGATAGAGAGAAAGTGAGAGAGAGAAAGCACAACAGTGAGCAAAGAAGGTTAAACTATATACAGACCTCCAGTCCCCAAACACAACTACTGTGGTACAGGAATGACCATGATTTGCCGACTTTCCTCACATCATGAACGTCCCACACATACAGACTGTGGTCGTTGTATATACATGTCACCTACAATACAATTCAGTTTTCCTACAATCTCTATACAACACACATAATTTTTCCTACAATCTCTATACAACACATCATTTTTCCTACAATCTCTATACAACACAGGGCATTTTTCCTACAATCTCTATACAACACACATCATTTTTCCTACAATCTCTATACAACACACAGCATTTTCTTCAGTTTCTGTTTTGACAAGAAAGATAACAAATTGAATACTCATTGATATCTTTTTACCATACTGAATATAAATCAACATTTAAAATACAAGTTGTCAATGATTATCTAAAAATCATCACATGATGATATGTACATGTACTGTTAATATATCATATCCTAAAACCCATAGCTGTTAACAAGAAAACAACAAAACAGACGCAGAATGAAGTCAATGTACATCCAGTATTACTCCCTTCCTTGAAAACATATCAGTAGTTCTGAATTATTCTATCTCTTGGTACCTTTTTATGGAATTCGTTGTAACTAACAGCCACTGTGTCGGGGAATTTGGCATCCTCAGTCTGGGAGATCAGCTGACTGTAAAACAAACAAAGCTTTCTATTAAGGCACGTCACTACATCAAGACTTATACTGTTTAAGACACTACGCACAAGATCATGAAGATTTTAAATATTTTGCTACATTGTTTGTATCAACTGATTTGGGTAAATATTAATACATGTATACCTCAGTGGTGAAAGTATCGTGCTTTTGAACCACAGATATGAGTTTGAATCAGCACTGGCCTTTTGTTCATAATTAATTAAAATTTTAAAAATCGTAATTTTTTATCCAAAATTGGATATTTTTTGCCTATTTCACTTATAAACTTCTAGTGCATCATACTGTCTATCATAATCAAGTAATATTTTGCTGATTCACGGTGTAGTACCTAAACGGCTGCTATTGGTAAAAATAACGCGGTCAATGTTTCTATTCGAAAATTATACGGCTACTAGCTGAAAAAATGGCCGAAATAGTAAGTATTTTTCTTCGCACATTGAACAAAATGCTCATTTATTCAAATAGTTTAGCTAAGTAGTCTAGTTGACAACCCTTACGGAACAAAACACACATTTTAACACTAAAATATCACTCTATTTTTCTACAAAATAAAGAATTTACATTAAACTTATCGAATAACTGTCGTTGATTTGGGCACATGTCCAAGCAAACAAGTCTTTTGAACTTGATTGCGCCATATTTAAAGACACTTCTAAGAAATTGAAGCGACAGATTACTTGATATTAGTACTCTGTATAATTTGCTGGTCAGAATTTTCCATTTTAATCGTTTATTAAGGAACTATAAAGATTTTACTTCACAAAACTTATGTTACGGCTACTATTAGACAGCAGCACCGGTTTCTATTGGAAATCTTCAGTTCCTAATTTTAATGAAGTTACATCCCAGTTAAGCATTGAATTAAACAATTATGTTCAGTGTTTCTATATTCTTTTGAATATACGATCTATAAATTATGCAACAGTAGATTCCTATACAATTAAAACTCATATGTACCATACTAATTGCATGTATGTATTTACTGTCATTGTCAATAAGTACTTTGGTCAATATTTTGATCGTTTAGTAAATGTTACTTTTTATGGAAATTGAATCGTTCGACAAGAAGTTTTTTTTATTAACTGTTTATATTTACATTCAGTGTAACGGATTTCAATTTTCAATTCATCTTCGCTAGCCAAAGGTTTTTGGTCCACTCCGCTCCCCATAAACGGAAGCAGAGTGGACCGAAAACCCTTGGCTAGCGAAGATGCTTTCAATTATATTATCTTTGTTGCCAAACTAAAGCGTTTAATTTTTTCCATTGAAAGCTATTTAAGTTCGAATAAAATTTTAAAAAATGTATTTTTGAAGTGATGTTTAGTTACCAAGGTAACACTATTAAAATATTCATTCGCCCATGAAAAATTTTCAATAATTGAAAAATTCACAATATTTTTATGCGAGGATTTTATTTTGTATAGCTGAAACTGCTGCAATCTCTTACAATATGTGTTCAAAATAGCTTGAAATGGCCATTTTTCAATCTTTTGCTTTTTACCATGGCGTCCCGTCCCCATAGAAACCGTTTACGGTGGTCTTGCGTCTTTATTCACAAAAGGGTATCAAAATACGAAATATGAAGAAAAACGCTGACTATGCGTGGCCACTGAATTTTGATATATACGGAGAACTGATCTTTAAAAAAAGAGAAAGAATCATGCGGGATTAAATAAAACTAATTTGATTCAATAATTAGGGATTTTAGTTTTTTATTGTGATTATTAATTGATTTTCCATACAAAAAGAATTTTGCTAGCTTTTGTTCTACTCAATCTGTAAACACATTTGAGTAAAATAACACTAAAATCTAGACTTTTTCTCTCTTATTCAATGGTCAATATATATGTTTTCCTGTTAATTTATAATTTGATAAAAACATCCTCACGATTCGATAGGTAAAAATTAAATAAAAAAGACATTGTGCAGAATTATCATTTCATTTATGAAGAGATACATAATATCTTGAGAGAGAGACTGATGTTGCCACCACAGGCACGTTACCTTATATATTTTTCTCATAATAAAAAAAAATAAATACCCTATACCTAATAATACACGTGTATTATTAGGTATAGGGTATTTATTTTTATTACGAGAACAAATTATTATACTTTCTCATGCTCAAAAAGGCACTGACCTCCCCATGTATATTTAGTCTTTAAGCTAACTAACTTTTTGCCATCGAAACTAAGTATACACATGACTTGTCCAGAGGTTCAAGGAGGGGGGGGGGGGACTTCATAATAAAAAAAAAATGTTTCCGTGACTTTCCACCCATTTAGTCAAATCTTTCATTTAGCAGCCGGTGCATTGTTTTCAGTTTATAGCCGGTGCTAACAATTTAATATTTCAAATAGCAACCGTAACTTTTAAAATTCATGTTTATTCCATATATTTCTTTTAAAATATACTTTCCTGTTCATTTTGTCTTCCTTGATGAATCAGAATAGATTTACACATATTTTCAAGGGTCATAAACAACATAATCTGCTTTCTAAATGAATATATGAGCATAAAACTTTGTTTGGTGTGCCTTTTGATTCGTCACCCACGTAAGAAATTTTTCTATATTTGGTTACTTATCAGGCCATTTAGCAAATTACATTTATTATCAATTACAATAATTCCTTACATGTTCCGTGCACATGGATTGTTTTAAAATTTACTTGATTTTGGGACACTTTTCGTTGATTTTGTGGCGTGACCCATGAAATCTATATCAACTAGCAACCGTTCAATTTTCGAATAGAAACACCGAACGCCGTTTTTTACCGATAGCAGCCGTTTAGGTACTACACTGTGTGATTTGAGAACCTTTTTTAAGGTGTAGAGAGCCACCTTAATCAACGAATACACAAGATCAGCTGACTGCCATACATTCTAGATATGTACTTATCATTGAATTTTTTTTCAACAAATACACAAAATCTAAAAAAAAAAAAATTACACAAAATCTAAAACTACAGAAACTGTGTATATGTCTGGTCGAGTTTCAATCAGCAGGATTTGTTTGATTTGGTGGGCTTACCTGGGACTGAGAGCTGAGGCCACATCCACACCCAGCTGATGGGGGCGGGGCATGGTGGCCACATAATTAAGATTGATAGCATCGAAAATCCGGACTACACCATTGGCACAGCCAATAAATATGTTGTCCTCTCCGGCCGAAACACAGGTGGCATTGGTGGTCTGCAATGGCAAAGAGAGATAATTCTTAAAACATCGTAGGCAACATGAACCATCATTCAAAGAATTCCAAATACAAACCTTTTAGATCTTGAGCTTCACTCAAAACCTGTTCAAATAACTTAATGATTTAAAATTTTACAAGGAAAATATGAAATGTCTTATTGTATTGGATTGCAAACCATGATAGATCAAACACCCACTTCACTGCAGACATTAGTGACAAAGTGAACAACAACTCAGCTACTCACTCTGTAGTCACTCTCTGCGATTCTCTTCAGAAAACAACATCCCTCGTCAACATTTCACATACACCAGGTAAAACAGTCTCAACAATTACTTCATTTTTGTTGCTACCCTATTCCTATTTCCAATATAATTACTTAGTAAAATACACATATTTAGAGAGTTTTTACATGTTGATTTGACTGAGTTCCTGACTTACCCTTAGCTCCACCCACTTGTCGAGTTGACGTTTGTCGTTGAACTGACACAGTAGCCCAGTCTGTGTGATAGCATACACTGCCTTTCCACAGGCGACGTCACAGAAGTAGTTATTTTTGTGGTCTCCTAGGATACCATTCCTTCCTTGGAGAGGCACAGTCTCATTTATCTAAAAAGAAGTGCAGGATAAAACCTTTTTTTAAAAAGACTACTACAGGTAATTAAAAGAGGAGTTTTGTTTTCAATCATTTTATTTTTATAAAAGAAATTTCAGACAAAGACATACCTTTGTTTTACTGCTCTCTAAATACCAGAACTTGACATGACGATTTCCAACTGTGACAAACATGGAACCATCTTTAGAGAAAGCAATGGAGTTAACCTACAATAGAGGAAAAGTCATGGTCAGATGAAAAACCAAAACTTTATTGACTACCTAAAACTTTATTTCCAGCCAAAATGTATTTTTGAGCACAAGTTACTCTTCTCTTGCTTTCTCTGCAAAAGAGTCTAGCTCTCCCTCCTCAGTTCTACAAAAGCCTTCAAACTAGCATTTAATTGGCACCATTTTTATTAAACTCTGAGCTTGCGGAAGTAAGAATGTGGGTGACCCACCTTACTACTGATTTTGTTGGATGCTACTTTGGTGCCCGTTTTCCAGTTCCATACATTGACCATCATATCATGCTGGGATCCGACAGACACCAGGTGCTTCAGGGAGGGTGAAAATTTCTACAACACAAACATCACAAACGTTACTGCACACCACAACAATTCAAGTCACAATCATTTACTTCTCCATTGCATATGAATTATTGGTACTTTTTTGATGATTTAATAACATGAAGAGAAACCGGATTAAAGTTTGTGATAAAATAAAAGCACTTACAACACAGACAATTCCGAACTTGTGTCCGTGGAATTCTGCCACTTGTGTTTTCTCAGCGACATCCCACACACGCACTGCTGGCTGGTGGCCGCTCTGTTACCAAAGAAAGTAAAGTGTGTAGCTCACTTATTTCACTTATCCTACTCTTTGCAGGTTATTATCTTTAAAGTTTGAAATCCAAAATACATCTGAAAAGCCTAATATCTAATAAACAGTCATTATGCCATTGTCTTTCCACTTCCACAAAGGAAACTAACAAAACAAAAAGAAACCCCTGGCTTGCGATGATGTCATTATGCAGACTGCCCTGTATTGTAAACCATCATTACAAAATAGGAGAACTTTAAATAAGGTACAGTCAAAGATGAGTGCATTGCTTACTGTGGAATCATTTTTATTCATGGTGGTCAATGTTCGTGAGTAGCAAAAAATTTTCTTGTCTATGGGGAAATAATTTTATTGGTTGTGTAATCAGGATAATTTAAATAAATGTTAAATAAATACTTGTATATATTGTTGGGATGAAAATTCGTGGGCAAGGGTTACCAATGAAAGCCACAAACATTGGTCCTCTATGAACAATGATGATTCCGCAGAAATCAACTTGGTTTAAGACTAATTATATAAAGTCAATAAATAGTACCAGTACTTTAATTAATTAATTTACATTAAGTCAGTAATAATTAAAACTTTCCAGTGAAATTTACCCCTCCCCATCAAGTTTTTGCAACAATCTGTAAACGTCTATAGGTTTACACTTACCTCCCCTGTATAACATGTCTATGACTCTTACACTTACTGGTACCTTCCCTGTATAACAGGTTTATAACTCTTACACTTACCTTCCCTGTATAACAGGTTTATAACTCTTACACTTACCTTCCCTGTATAACAGGTTTATAACTCTTACACTTACCTCCCCTGTATAACATGTCTATGACTATTACACTTACCTCCCCTGTATAACATGTCTATGGCTATTACACTTACCTCCCCTGTATAACATGTCTATGACTATTACACTTACCTCCCCTGTATAACATGTCTATGACTATTACACTTACCTCCCCTGTATAACAGGTTTATGCCTCTTACACTTACCTCCCCTGTATAACATGTCTATGACTATTACACTTACCTCCCCTGTATAACATGTCTATGACTATTACACTTACCTCCCCTGTATAACATGTCTATGACTATTACACTTACCTCCCCTGTATAACAGGTTTATGCCTCTTACACTTACCTCCCCTGTATAACATGCCTATGACTATTACACTTACCTCCCCTGTATAACATGTCTATGACTATTACACTTACCTCCCCTGTATAACAGGTTTATGCCTCTTACACTTACCTCCCCTGTATAACATGTCTATGACTATTACACTTACCTCCCCTGTATAACATGTCTATGACTATTACACTTACCTCCCCTGTATAACATGTCTATGACTATTACACTTACCTCCCCTGTATAACAGGTTTATGCCTCTTACACTTACCTCCCCTGTATAACATGCCTATGACTATTACACTTACCTCCCCAGTAACAAGCTGCTTGCCATCAGGAGAGAAGGACAGGGAGGTGATGGTTTTCTTGGAGGTGTTGAAGATGTGAGACTGCTTGTTGCGCCGCGGGTTGAACAAAACCACAACACATCTGAAATACAAGAAACCATACTTGCCAACCTCCAACATGTAAAAATCTGGTCATAAATCTGGTCATGACCAGATTTGGAAAGTAAAAAATCTGGTCATAGCGCGTAACGACATTCACAACATATTTACTATGCATTTCAAAGGTGTATACAACAAAAATGTGTTAAAATATGTGTGTAATATTTTATTGCAAAGAAGCATTGTAACTAACAGTTGCTGATTTTGAATTGTTTAATACTTCCAATGTTGGTATTTACTCAAAGCAATCAACAGACTGGGTAAATTTAAAAGACAGTAGTGTATTTAATTTTCATTATTAAGTTCCGAGCGAAAAGTGTGATTTTTTAACAATGCTAAAAGCTCTTTCTGAATCAGTATTACTGTTTGGCAGCACAAGAAAGTCTTTACTAAGGCAGGTATGTCAAATTTTTGCTTCTGAGTGTTTTTTTATCATTTATTATTGTCTCTAAAAGTACATGAGTTTCTAAGATCACACTTCTTCTAAATGTTATTTTTCAAAAAGCTTCGGATTATTTTATGTATGAAAAAAAAAAGTCGTTTTTTGGTTTTGATTCCGCTGGCCCCGGCCCGATAAAGATCTCTTCCTTTTGGAAGCCATCGCACTTAATGATTTAAACCCTCGGTTTGTCAAAACAACTCACGATAATAATTAAGCCTAACAGTTACTTAGCTGTAATAGCCATCGACATTGTTTACGTAAATCCAAGCTCAGCTTGAGTTCATAACTGGATGTCCAATGCGCTACATAATTTACGAACCAAATCCGGAAATCGGGAGTTTTTCGGGTTGTTCGATAAAAATCGGGTGAAAAGCTTGACCCGCCGGGTCATAAAAAATAATCGGGTGGAGGGTTGAAAAATCGGGTGTGACCCGATGAAATCGGGTCAGTTGGCAAGTATGCAAGAAACATTAGAATGAAGTGAATAATGTCAACATGATTTATATGCATAGTGTTCTATCACAAAATGAAGGATTTTAAATATGAAATAGGCCTACATAAAAATAATTGTTTGATGTATGAAAGAATAGATCTAGATTTTGAATCACGTTAATTTTAAATTATTCAATTAAATTTAAAGTAAACATAATACATGTACATATGATGTTAACATTTGTCATTTTAAAAACTACTTAATCAAAACAGATATCTATTTGTTTTTAATTCAGCAAAGTGATTTTTTTTTAAGAAAAAAATAGACTCATTCAATTTTAAAGTGGAGCATAATATTTTCTTCACAATTTGCAATGACCCTGACCAATACAATTATTTTTTAACTTATTATTTTAGCTATTGTTACTTTTATTGTGCAAACATTCTTTGCAAATTACTAGTAACAAGAGTAATCTTGGCATCTTAAGCTATTGTAACAGAGGACAAAACAAATGGGGTGAACGGATGAACTACCAGATTTCAATGCTAACCCTATATATCTGAACCCACCCCCACCCCAACCCCACCCAACCAGTCCTTAAAACCTCCCATTGTTGAAATTTAGATATGAAATTTTTTTCGATGGAACTCAAATCATCAAAAAAAAATAATAATAAGACACCAGTGTTGAAAAATTCACTGGTCATAACTAGATATCTCACCAAGGTTTACAATAATGCGTGTCAGAGACCTAACTGAGTATCTTTATATCTGTGACAATGAGTTATCCTAATGAGGCAAGTACTTAGACAATAAAGGACCAACATTCCAGTAAGGAATTCAGCCAACCAGAAACTCCTAATGACATGAACAATGACCAGGCCAGCAGAGGGAGCTTCAATACACAGACTACAGACAATCTACAGGTAATAGAGCACAGGTGTATACAATGGGACAATAGGCAATACAACACAAGTAGATCAGGATTCAGGGGGGGACCTACGGACAACAAACAAACCAGGTCAATTACTCCTCAATGGGCTCTCTACAGTTATTCAAATAATGCTAGGGGTGGTCCCCCCTCCCCATACCTCACATACATCACAACAAAAACCAGAGAATATGAAAAACTCAGGCTAAGCCTGGTCATCCCCAAAGGTAGAGGTGCCCCACATCGAAAAATCCAGACCCCTTTGGTACACATACAAACGTGGAAATTGTCAGAAAGTGGTCTGGTATTAACAGTCAGCTAGTCACCCCAATGAAGTCCTCGGGACCCATAGAACAGAGATCTGGTATTAACAGTCAGCTAGTCACCCCAATGAAGTCCTCGAACAGAGATCCTGCCTCTATGTGACATAAAAATTATAGAAACTTTATATGTGGTATATCCTAACCAATATATTGTCTCTCAAATCATTTAATAGATCAGAGTGTGCCGGGTGTCTGTAATGATATATAGGGCATGAGTTGCTGACTGGGCACATTTCTGTCAGCCACGTGGACAGTGTACAGGAAATGTTTGACCATGTGTTCATCATTAACTTTATTCCTATCCTAACCTATCTGTCTGACTTCTTGCCTTACTGGTGAATAAGCAGCTAGGCAAACATTTATAGTTTTCCTCGTTCTTGCCAGAGTTTTTAATATACAATTAAATGCTGGTAACTATCAGTATAGACAGTTTACTTTCACCAATCAATACAACTATCACTACAGGATCTAAATGATGGATTACTGACATCCCTGTAGCCTTACTGTGGACTTTATCATTGTTTCAGAAAAGACCTATATCAATATGGCGGGGTTCAGAATCTTGTACCGGTATTTGTATGATGTTTTAATTCAACCTTCTTCAAACATCACAAGTCCAACTACCAGTATAATCTACTGTAGAAAGAAAATAAAGCTACAGACTTTGCTAGGTAAACATGTGGTCAGCTTTATTGCTCTCTTGCGACCACTCACAAAGACTTATACATATCAATCAGCTCAATGTTCGTCTTGTATGTAACATACAGCTTCAGCTATATATGTACCAGTAATCCCTGTTCACAGACTTTCCCAGCCATCTGTCACACAGAAACGCCAGTGTTCCGTGAGTTAGGGCTTGTCACCGCGACTAAGACCTCTTCACAGGACACAAATCCTAAACTCACCCCCAACACCCTGTGCAGGTCAAACAAAAGGTCACCAAACAAATCAATCAATTTTATTGATCACCAGGAAGACTGACAGTTTTCTGAACTCCATGGGAATTTATATGTCATGGTGGGGCAAAACTTATGAAGAATCAGGCCATATTAAACCTTGTTTACTGTGGTTCACACACATAAACACATAGGTATTACACAGGTCGAATTTCTTCAGAGGTTATTGGTTTGCAGTTCACAAGAACCTGTTTGAGGAGATCAGAGGAAGACAGGGTGTAGTGTTTCGTGTAGCACAACACGTCACCTGTCCACCCAGGTATATCTCCCAATCACTGACAATAACGCAACGCTCTCTCTCTTTCTGAATCTGATCACAATGAAGAGTTTTCTTACAAAATGAAACTTAAAACCCTGCATTGGTTCTATGTTAATTTTAATTTAGCGATGTAAAACTCAGTGTCTATTAAACAATCTTCAGAGTTATTGCCACATTATTTTCATGCAAGTTTGTTTTTTTATTTTCGCCTTCTCAAACGTTAAATTCTTTCCATTGAAAAAAATCAGATCTAATTTATGATGCATATAATTTAATCATAAAGGGTAACCTGTTTACTTTCCACAAAAATTTGATGTTTATTAAAAAAAATTCATCAAGGACTTGTTTGCGGACCATGAAATGTTTGAGAAATAATGTTAATTTGATGACAACAAAATGTACCGGTATACAACAAAATCAAAATACTCTGTCTACCGGTACCGTGTTATTAATAAATAGCTACTCAGTAGTAAGTTTATATACATGGCATTGAATCCAGGACAAGCTAGATATACACACCCTGCAGGATAAGCAATAGTTCCAGTAGTGGGGTCACAGGCCAAGGTCGCATTCGTACTGACCGTCAGTCCGATCACACGCTCTAGGCTAACCTGAAAACAGAAGAACAACACAATCAAATAAGCTATAAACACTGTAAAGGTCTGACAATGACAATTGTAATTAATCAGTTCTATCACTTTGTTTTACGTCAAAAACAAACTGCATCAAATGATATCAAACAGTGTTGATTAAGTTCAAGTGATATAGTCACAAAGTCCGATCATCATTTTACTGGATCAAGTTTAACATTACACAGATGCACTCCAACAATTCCATACAATCACATCATTCAACATAGCACAGGGTCATGGTCAATCTCACTCAAGGTTAGGTCAAAATTTACACAAAGTCAAGGCCATTAATATCAAGGTTAGAAGTGGATTAACATAAAACATGACCATTGGAATCAACACCAAAACATTCTAACTGAACATTGATTTGTTATAATTCCAATCAACAGAAGTTTTTACATTCAAATTACAGAGCTAGAAAGAGTTAGACAGAAATAATTGGGTTTTTTCATTAACATTTCAAACAGCAAATAAAAATCTTCTTTTCCTAAACAATTAAATCTAAACACCATTTCTGCAATTCAACTCTTTTCATTAAGTTGAATTAATTAACATGTTTGTATAGTGTACCATGATTCAAGCCATGGAACTGTCCACTGATATCTTTCAGTTATGTTAAACAACCATTACTTACAAACAAATCAATTTTTTTCATCCATGAACAAACCAAAAGTGAACAAAATATCAAATTAAGATAAAGCAAAACACATAATACTGTACCTCTTCTCTAAGGGAGGGTTTCTGAAACAAACGGTGGGGGAAATGAGCTTCCATGTTGCGGTGCATTAATTAATTACACTCGGTGGACACCTCACCATCGCTGACAGAATGTTAATCAATAGAAGTGAAATGTACCAAGTTTCCATGACAAATAAAAACTTCATTCTAACTGAATTGAACAAATTCAGCATCCTTACTAAGTCATGTTTTGTAAATTGGGCCTGAAAGTTGTTTTTGTTTAGGGTGGGGTGTTTTAATTATGGGGGGGGGTCCTTTCATATTTTTTTCTCCCCTACAGTACCCTTTGATTCCCTGAAGGTTCAGGAATAATAGAATCATTCATTATTACGAGTGTGGGATAGTGAAATTCCACCGAGGGGACAAGATTCACGGTCTAGGACGAGGCTCTGCCGAGTCCTAGACCGTGAATCTTGACCCCGAGGTGGAATTTCACTATCCCACACGAGTATATAATGAATGATTATTTTTCTCGCATTATTTTACATTTAAAAACGATGTCTGACAACTTTCTGTTATGACGTTAGAAAATTTACGTTCGCTTTACTCTTCCGCGTGCTTCAAATAGTGCAAGTCAAAATAAGAGCATACAACATTTTTGTACAATAAAAATACGATAAATTGTTATTAATTAAGCAAATCAATTACTTAATGGATAATCTCAATCAATAATTTTGCATTTTCCACCAGCAGACAACGTTTGTTTACGTTTTAAAGTGGCGTAGTGATACACAGTGTAAGACAGAAAAATCTCACACTGCTGTCTCACACTGGACAAACCGATCTCACACCGGTGATAATGCGAGAAAATGAATTCCCAGAACATATGTTTTAAAGTACACAGTGTACTACGCTGCAAATTCCTACAATGGCAAATTAGATTTTGATTTGAATATAATGCTAATGACCATGACAGAATACTGTGATGGAGTACAACTGCTTTCTGAATCTAAAAGTTTCCAATAGTGTATGACTAATGTTAAATTGATGACCTAATGGAGAATCTCAAAAACCTTAACTTTGGTTCAAATACAGACATAAAATATCATCCAATTCATTCATAAATAAAACGATTTAAGATCAATTTGACACAATTTGTCTGATTCAGTGGTAATAACTCCTTGTGATAAGAAAATCTTGGTTCAAATCCAGCGTGTTTACTTAGTCCTTGGACCAGACCTTGTTATCTACATCTGTATTACATGTACCAGTAGTCTCAGCTAGTGACTACCCAGAGGGGACCCAGTCTGGAGCGAACGACTTTCATCTACCTAGAAACATAGAAACTCTAAGTGTGCACTCATCAAATGATTGGCAAATCCAGGGAAGGGGTAAACGATAACAGAGATGCTCAAAGCAGGCTGGGATCCTGAAGTTGACACCCTCCTATCTGAAGAAGATTCTGTAAATACCAAGTACTGGGTTATATCTGGTGAAAACACTCAGCAGATGTTCTGTCCTAGATCCCCCATAGACAGGGAAAACAGACAAGGTGCTGTCACTGATACACTATTATCATAGCTGGAACTAATGGAGGGGGTCTATGAGTCAACTTTCTATAATCTACAGCAGGGGAGTGAGTGATTGGATGTCTTGCATCTCACACAACTTGCACAAGTGCATAAGCCCTCGGGTAATACTGAGGCAAATATGAAATTATGTGGCTGTTCAAAATTCAAGGAAACATTGAAACATAAAATCAATAGCAATAATATAACAAGGAAAAAAGAAGGTCAAAATTATTGCTTGAATACCTCTGAAGCTCATTGGCAAATATTACAATGCTAGAAAAGTTAAAAAAAAAAAAAAACTATATGCAAGGAACTGGAAAACTCTGAATATACAGGAATGCAAGTCCAATTAAGATGACAGGACAACTGATATACTGAATATTTTCCATAATCAGATGCATTTAAATGACACAGCTATAATGAATGACCTATAAATAGCCGTCAGTAGACACTAGTCTGTGTCCTCAGAGCTGCATACCTGTGGCAGAACACAGATCACAAGGTGACCAACAAAACTAGGTCATATAGGTGTCCATTCTGTGTTCGTGCATCAATGGGAGGGCAGACCTACCTAGGTAAACATGCTGGCTATTGATAGCCCTGTACAACACCCGCTCTATTTGTGTATCCACTGTACATACACAGAAAGTCATTCTAATCACCAAGTCCACAAACCAGGCCTATACCCCCGAGATGGGACCTTCCCCAAGTGTTTTATGTTCAGTGAAGACCATTCTGAACTAATCAACAATACCAGTGAAAGGTTGAAAATACACAATCAGATAAACCTGTGTGTTTAAACTTCAGACTAAATTACCTGGGGGAAATTAAATGAAGAGATTGAGCGACAACGATTTTATTTGACAGAGTATGAGCCTTGGGTGATCCTTGTGTCTCTGACTTACTTTATGAAGCGCAGCAGCTGATGAGGGTCGCAGTGCAGCACGAGGCATGATTCCTATCACATTTATACAAATTTCATCAACACGCAAGCTCTGGGTCCCGTTTCACTGTCCAAAACAGCTGATTATCATATCAGACTTACTCCCACAATAGAATGACACTTCCCTTGTTACTGTGGTCGTAAAATTATACTGCTGATTATATCACATACGCATCTGTCCCATAGCGCTGCAAAATCAGCCAGGTGAAGACATATCTTTTCCCCAGTTTAATCCTTTGAAGATGAACTGGACTGTGAGTATTATATGTTGCTGCCTGTATCAGTAGTCCTGTAATACACACTGGTAGTAATGGCTCGTAAACTTCCTACTGAAGGGACAGGCCTAGCTATCATGTTTATCTTTAGGGCACAGGCCATTGTTGTCAAAATGTATATTAAACAGGTTTTACATGTTTAACCCTAATTAATCGGACCAACCCTCCACTCCAGACCATAGGGACCACTCCAAACCTTACAATACACTGTCCCTTCAGGTATTAAGAGCGACTCTATGATTTGTACACATGTGCAGAAAGTTATCCATATTTCAGGGAACTGTCACAAAATCCACTTATCTTGTGCATACAATCAAGGGACTGTCACAAAAGTTACTGACTGTCTACCTGTGAAGTAGGTAATGATTGAGGGACTGTCACAAAATTCACAAAATTATAGGACAGGTAAATCAAGTGAACTCATCTACAAAGGGACCAAAACTGTCGCAGTGAAATTGAACCAAGTAGGAAAATTTTGCTAAAAATAGGATTACTGCTGACTTAAGACTTAGAACAAATTTAAAGGAACTTAAGTTTTTGAAACAAACAATCAAAAAGGATAATATTTGTAAAGCTTGACAAGATGTAGTTTGATAAACAACTGAGTGACAAGAGAGGAAAGACAACATCAACACAGGGTCACATTAATAATGCTTGTCAAACTCAATTTACATCAATTCAGACAATTCTATTAACATATCTGAGAGAGGATGAAATTCACCTTAATATGTTTATAGCACATTAAAAATGCACAAGTTTTATTTAATTAACATATGTTCTTTGCACATGGAAAACTTTCTCAATAGTGTTTAAAGAGGTATTATATAACCTATATCTAATTTTTTTTAATCATAATCCATTCTACATTACTTTCTTACTATCTGAACTTAACCATTTTTATTTCATTTCAAATTTTTCTTCTTTTAAAAATAGACCCAAATTCAATTGGCACAATATTTTGCTAACCCAATTGTACATAGACTCAGTGTACACACAAAAAAAAATATTATGCTTGGTGATGTAGCAATGTTGCAAGCATTTAACTCCACTGCCTTCCCTTGTACAACATATAAATTACCGGTCAGGACTGAATGGCTTTATATAACTATTAATGGATAAATAGCCTATACTAGGGATGTACATAATGTAGGCATTAACTATTTAAATACGTTCAATGCTAGCCATTATCCGTTCATATTAAGGTGATAATAGACCACGTTGCTCGAGAGCAGGGACGCAAATTCTTGTTCCTCTAGACCCCAGCCTGACTTGGAGCACCTTGTCAAATATGTTGGGGTTCCACCCAAAGTACCATTGTACAGTTTAAATTCCAATGCATCTAAATTTATCAATTGCTAAATGTTTGTACAACTTCTATTAATAGTTGCAACTTACAGTTGACTCCACTTGACTGGATCTTACAGGACACATGTTACCCGATACATAACGTTAAGGATGCTCAACACATATTTCATTCACGTGAAAACAAACACCTGCTCCTACATCCTATAATACATGGATAATCTTAAAACCTTATTAATTTAATAACCAGGGTTCAACTTTTTCTTTTCCGTTTTTCCTTTCTTATTTACATTGACATGGGAAAAACAGACTCAGTGAAATCAATGTTTCAAGTTGTTTATCTCCAATTAAGAAGTATGTGATTTGTCACCTTACTACATTCATCATTGTAAAGTTCTAAGCTCTGATCATGCAAATCCAATTTGTCTGTACATTTAGGTACAAAATTACATTCTTTGACTCTTATCTAAACCTTATCATAAATAAGCAATATTTGTGTAAATGACATTCAGTTTTCTAAACAATAAAATGAAGCCATAAAATAATACCATAAAGGGAGTCCCCTCAAGGTGTGTTGACTCAGAACCATTAGTTTTATAACTTACCTGTATATGATGGTGTATTCATAATATATTACATATATTATAATATATTGTATGTGTATGGTTTTAGAGAGAAAAAAAACCATCTCATTGACTCGGGGACTTGTATATACGTCCCTGACTGACTGAGAACATTATATTATCAGCAAAAAGTTTTAATTTCGTAAACTTTTTGTAATTACCCCCCCCCCCTTCTTATTAGGTACAACACAGGACACATTAAAAGGCAAATCACTTTTGTCAAAAGGCAGGTGCGTGATTTAATTTGTTCAAAAATCTGTTGCATGATCGCTTAAACTTTGTCCCAAGTTTTAGCAAAAAATCGACAAAGTGCAAAACGTAAACATTTGTCACGTTAAATCGTCCAATAACTGAGAGCGCACGGTACCTCACCTGGGCCCGTCTCACCTACCCTTTGGTTAATGGGGACGGGGCGACTACGTCTCTTCAGAGAGGGGGACCGAATTATCCTCCTAGTGGTATCCATCTGTGACGGGATTGGTGGACATGTTCAGTCCGACATGTCCAGATACAAGGATTCACAACACAGGGCTCTTACTCCATTGCAGTTTGAATCAGAAACCATGCATGCTACGTCAAACAGGCGCTTGTAAGCCAATTTTTCATTGGACGATTTTGGCATAATAGGCCAAACATTAAAATAATTCTCTTATCTTCAATATTTTTTCCTAACTAAATAACATAAAATTCTTCTAATTACGATCTTTTACAAATGTACGTTTTACCACATCTATGAAAAAACTAAAGAATATCTTTGAGATTTTTTTAAAGTTTCTTTGTGTTCCCAAATGACGAGCGCTCTGCAGACTTAATAATTGAACAAAATTGGTTTTTGATAATTTCAACTTTCGAAAGAGTCACTGTATATTGAAATAAATGCACGAAAATTGTTCCGCTATTGAATTAACAAGTAAAAATAACTTAATACACCTGTACAGCGATCGATATTCCAACATTCTTCGTCTTCGCTATCCAAGGGTTTTCAATCCGCTCCTCGGTCTCCTTACGTAAACCTAGTTGGCTAGCGAAGATGCTTTTTCTTATAATTGCATGGACCGTAATTAAGAGAATAAATCAATTGATACTAATGCATATGTTTTTGAAAGTGTGAGTGAGTCAGTGGGGGATATCCTGACATCTTGACAAACTTTAAATAAAAATGATTTTTTTAACTTACAAACCTCAAATTCCTAATTCGTGTGTTGTTGTTTTTTTTTTGGGGGGGGGGGGGGGTTGGGGTGGGGGGGGGGGTGATTCGTACCTTGCAGTGGTGTAGTTACATTGAAGCACTGTAAGCTTGCAAATTTATTTTTTTCTGAATCTTATTTTTTTAACATTTGGGCTTTTTGCATTTGTGTCGGAACTTTTCAAAAAACTTATTTTTTTTAACATTTGGGCTTTTTGCGTTTGTGTCGGAACTTTTCCAAAAACATTACGAAATATTAACTTCTTCTTATAGTATTACACTTTTCGATATAATGACTTAGTCGAATGTTCAAAAAAGCTACACAGCTTTTTTAGAGAACAGTTGTGATAAAGGGGAAAGAATATTGCTGAATTAATTTAGAATTTCAAAATAGGCAATAAATACGTTTACACCATAAGGTTACCGTAATTACAACTTATATTCTCTTATTAGAGAAATACCAGGTAAACTATAGTCATCAAAAACCTTTAGTCAAAGGTCCTACTTTCACCATATTGTCAGTCGTGGTTGCTTCATATAAAAAAAAATTGTTTTTAGTGGGGAGGAGGGGGGGGGGGTAATGTACAGTCTTGATTCTTTGTGTCTGTTTATGTGTACTTTGTTGTCTTTTTCAATTTGTTTGATTTTTCAAAGATTATTTTTTATGTAGACAGAAGAAAAAAAAACGAGATTTTTAAACAAGAGGCCCATGGGCCACATCGCTCACCTGAGCAACAACAGAAATAGTAAAATCAGCTTTATGGAGTCATATACAAAATATCTGAACAATGTCGTATAATAGATCCTGTATAAAAAAAATTCCCCTGCATATTCTAATGTTTATCATTGAGCCCCTTTGTAACATGGTGATTTTACAGTCATATCACATATTGAGCATTGCAGTTCTCGAGAAGATGATCAGACTTAAACAACTGTTTATATATGGATTATAAACCTACATCAAACTTTGAACCCCTTGTGAGGGCTAAGAATTGTCCAGGGGCCAGAGTCTAAACAATTTAAAAGAATCAACAATATGTCAAAATGCTTGCATATAAGTAAAACCATATATAAAAACATTTGAGTTTTTGTGAACAATCTAAATGTTTTCCTTTGTAAAATTGGACCCCCCCCCACCATGTGGCCCAACCCTACTCCTGAAAAATCATTATCCATAGGGGTAGGGTGGGGCCACAATTGGAAGGGGGTGCCAAATTTTTACATAGGAATATATAGGGAAAAATCTTCTAAAACACAAATTGTCTAGAAGAGCTCTAACTTTAGTCAGTTCAGTCTTCAAATAGTCTAGATTAAAATTTGTCAAAATCATATTTGAACAATTTGAATCTTCCCTACCTGAGGATGCTTCGACACAAGTTGCAGCTTTTCTGCCCAATCGGTTTCTGAGAAGAAGATTTTTCTCTATATATTCAAATGAGAAAATTCGACCCCCCTCCCCCACTGTGGCCCCACCCTACCCCTCGGGATCATGATTTTATCCAACTTGATTTACTCTAACCGAGAATGCTTTCACACAAGTTAAAGCTTTTCTGGCCTATTGGTTTCTGAGAAGAAGATTTTTAAAGATTTTTCTCTATATATTCCTATGTAAAATTTCGACCCCCCCCCATTGTGGCCCCACCCTACCCCTGGGGATCATGATTTGAACAAAAATTGAACCTACACTTCCATGAGGATGCTTCAACACAAGTTACAGCTTTTCTGGCTGATTAGTTTCAGAGAAGAAGATTTTTAAAGATTTACTCTATATATTCCTTAGTATGTAAAAATTCGACCCCCCATTGTGGCCCCACCCTACCCCTGGGGATCATGATTTGAACAAACTTGAATCTACACTACCTGAGGATGCTTCCACACAAGTTACAGCTTTTCCGGCTGATTAGTTTCAGAGAAGAAGATTTTTAAAGATTTACTATATATATTCCTATGTAAAAATTCGACCCCCCATTGTGGCCCCACCCTACCCCTGGGGATCATGATTTGAACAAACTTGAATCTACACTACCTGAGGATGCTTCCACACAAGTTACAGCTTTTCCGGCTGATTAGTTTCAGAGAAGAAGATTTTTAAAGATTTACTATATATATTCCTATGTAAAAATTCGACCCCCCATTGTGGCCCCACCCTACACCCTGGGGATCATGATTTGAACAAACTTGAATCTACACTACCCGAGGATGCTTCCACACAAGTTTCAGCTTTCCTGGCTGATCAGTTTCAGAGAAGAAGTTTTTTAAAGATTTACTCTATATATTCCTATGTAAAAATTCGACACCCCCATTGAGGCCCCACCCTACACCCGGGGGTCATGATTTGAACAAACTTGAATCTACACTACCTGAGGATGCTTCCACACAAGTTTCAGCTTTCCTGGCCGAATGGTTTTGAGAAGAAGATTTTTGAAAAATACCAACAAATTTTCAATGATTTTTAATTATCTCCCCTTGAAAGAGGGCGTGACCCTTCATTTTAACAAACTTGAATACCCTTAACCCAAGGATGCTTTGTGCCAAGTGTGGTTCAAATCGGCTCAGTGGTTCTGGAGAAGAAGTCGAAAATGTAAAAAGTTTACGGACAGACAGACGGACGGACAGACGGACGGACAGACAGACAGACAGACAGACGGACGCCGGACAAAAAGTGATTAGAAAAGCTCACTTGAGCTTTCAGCTCAGGTGAGCTAAAAAATGAAGTAAAAATCAAAACTGGTTATGATCCTATATCTAATAGGATTTGTTCTGAAATACCATACATAAATATATGAGGTATTATATATAAAACTGATACTGGACTGTCAAACAAAAGTGCTTCCAAACGGTTCATTCCTAGCTACTCCACTGCCTTGAATTCCGATTCAGATATATCAACTATTTCAATACACTGTTCGAGAAAAGTGGAGGGACAAACTTTACTATAAAAAATTAAATTTCTATAACCTGATAAATATATTATTATAAGAAAAATTACGGTTTGCAAAAACAGGGGCGATCGATCTCAATTCCCGTTTATGTTTAATGCACTACGTGCCTGTTATCACAAGCATAAACCTTTAAAATACTAATATTTGAGCAAATGATGATAAACTATTTTTTTTAATGACATTGCACGATCGCAGCCTTAAATTTGCAGTTAAACTATCATTTTTTTTTTTTTTTTTTTTTTTTTGTAGAACAGTGATATGAGTTTATACCTGTATTTAGTTTCTCACTTATAAATTAACTCAAGTTCTCTTTATATAAACTATTTTTTCTATATGTTTGTAATCCAACTTTAGATTTTGCAATGTATGCGCGCAAATGCGGATCTAGCGCCGACCCCCCCCCCCCAACATGTTTTTGTTGTTGTTTTTTTTGGGGGGGGTGTTTTTTGTTGTAAATTTTGTTTGTCTTGATATTGTTTTATATACTTTTAACTTTATATACTTTTAAGTCCGTGTGAAATGTTTAGATTATTCATTGATTTAAATCTACACATATAGTGACATTAGCGAATCCCATTAAGGGACAGAGGGGCAAAGTAATGCATATTTAGTATCTATACCTATAATCTATATAACTCCGGGCATAGTACAGTAAGGACAATAATTTTATTCAGTCAGTAAGTAGTTATGAGAACTTGGAAATTCAGCATGGTTTGTACTTAAAAAAAAAAGCAACACGATGTCCCAGAAGAAATGATAGTTTTGAGGTGATAGTTGATGTTTTTCGATTTCAATGTGACCGAGAGAACATCGTGTAATCACAGATTTTATTTTTGTTAGTTTTGAGAAATTAAAAGATAACATTTGTGAAAGTCCCCAACCAGTTTCGAATTCTTGATTTACAGATTAAAAGTTGACGCTGTAACCAATTTCTTAATCTGTTGAAAACCAATATTTTTTTTTATATACTCCAAAAACCCTACACTACATTATTTATCTTTAATATTATATATAAAATTCTTTGTGTTTTTTCCTAATTATTTCTTCAAAATAATTTCAAATCTTTTTTATTCTTATGTGAACTGAGCAAGAATATTAATATCATATACATTACAGCTTTGTTATTCTTAGAAACTCTTCAACATTCAGGAGCTTCCAGGGAATTCGCCCCCTGCACCCCCATCACTTGATGCCTATGCAGGAACAACAGGGGACCTTATCAACCCTTTCCATTAATAATAATAATAATAATAATAATTATTATTATTATTATTATCGACCTTTTTTCTCATATTAACTTTTATAAAAACATTAAAAATATATGAAAATTCTAAAAAAAAAAATAAGTTAAAAGTAATATAACTAATGTAAAGATGCAAATTATCAATATTTTCAAAAACAGGTAAGGGTTTTTTGTGCCGCTACTTTATTATTATTATTATTATTATTATTATTATTATTATTTGCGGTTGTTTTGGTTTTTTTCCTCCATGTCACCTGCCGCAAAAAAAATTCGCGCCCTCCCCCCCCCCCCCCCGTTCGGAATTTTCTGAATCCACCCCTGGATGTGCTGGGGGTTTTTCCCTAGAATTTATCAAACTGTAAAAATCATACACACCCTTCTGCCAATCAATGGTGCATATATTGCTTGGGGAAAATGCTAGATTTCGAATAACGAAAATTCTAAATTTTTTTTCTTCTTATAAGTTTAAAAACACCACAGATTATGTCTAATGAAAAAAAATGAAAAGTACCTATCATTCTATATTTTTCCGTTATCCTAACTTATTATGAAAAAAAAAATTAACTTGTAGCTAATAAATGCAATGCAATGGAAACTACCAAATATTTTTGAACATTCGAGTTCGAGTTATTTATATACATACAATTGGTAGTAAATGTTCTGCCTTTATTTACTCCATTAAACCGATATATGATGATCCCATGACCCCATTCGGCCCTGTAATACACACTTGACCATTGGCAAAACATAGAATAAGTTATTTAACTGCCTATAAGAAACAATTTAGGAGAGGAGGGGGGGGGGGGGTAAAAAGGAGTTTCAACACTCACCTCAAAATCAGAGTAAATCTCGGTTCGACAACTTCTCTTCATATCTTCATATCTCATAATAAACACTAATGACCCCAAAGTACATACGTGTCTAATAGCTTTACTAATATATCCATAAATGACTCAATGATTGACAACTTTTCCTCAGGCGACGGGCGACGAAAAGTTTCCGGAAATATTTCATTTCTCATGTTGACTTTATTTTTAGTATCTCTAGTGCTTGGGCTTGCAAACGTTTATTAGGATCAGTGTTTTAACTTTCCTTGTTAAAAACAAATTTAGAAGCTGTTCCTAAAATGAAAGTTGCTTCTCGTTTGTAGCTGTTACGATTTTGTATTTACCTTTGTAAAAACTACAGGTATGGCTGGCTTTATACGGCGCGACCCAGACGATGATTACATCGTGGATGATGACAGCGACATTGAAATAGACAGCAGGTCAGATTTTCGTAAAAAGTTGGACCAACTTTTGCCCAAGTTTTAGTTTTTGAAACAAGGCACTTGAAGCACAGGGGCTTGTGTAGAAAAAAAAAAACATCGTTTAAAAAGTGGATACCTCGGAGAAAAAATAACAAGGGAGGACGCCATCTTGGATACCGCCTCACTTCATCAGCTAATTTCTCATTAAAATTGTTATACAAGACATATTCGCCGATTTGTATTCCTTCATAAATGATTCTTCTTTAAGATCTCACCTCCAGTTTAATTCTATTAACGTCTACATCAACAAATTTTATCTTTTTCTCGCGTATACATTCAAAATCGACAACTCTGTGGCTTTTTCCATAACCAATTATAACGGCGCACATAAATTTGCGCTAGTTTTGGACTGATTAACCTTATTTCCGAACACATTCTATTAAAATATTTAATTCCAAAAAATTCCTCGGACATTTTACTACAGATATGAACACTTTACTTGCCGCTGATATTCTTTTAAACACCATCACTCGCCCCATAATGTGAAGTGGTGCAGTTTGTTTACATGTAAAAGTGGCGACTCTCGATCTCGACGTGAATTTAACTTACTTCAATTTCCGAGGTCCGTTAGCGTGTTTAATAGAAAGTTTGAGGCAGGTAAAGTATCGATATCAGTAATAAATTGACAGAAGAATTTAATGGTACTAATTTTTTCCACAGAATTTGTGTGAAAATAAGGTTAATCAGTCCAGAACTAGCGCAAATTTTTGTGCGCCATAAATTGCAGATTTTTACTATGGGAGGCACTGTAGCTCCCAGGTCGTCCATCCCAATTTTTTCAGACCGGGAGCTACAGACCTGCAGCTAATCGTATGACAGAGATCTCACTTGCCGTACTTTTACTTTCTGCAGAAGCCAGGGAGTTGTCGATTTTGAATGTTTACACGAGAAATCAACAAGTTTATTAATGTTGGTGTAAATAAGAACTAAACTGGAGGTTATATCTCAAAGAAAAATCATAAATTGGAGGTTATATCTCAAAGAAAAATCATTTATGAAGGAAATGAAATGGCGCATACGTCTAGTTTAACAATTCAAATGAGAAATTAGCTGATGAAGCGAGGCGGTATCCAAGATGGTGTCCTCCCTTGTTATTTTACCTCCGAGGTACCCACTTTTTAAACGATGTTTTTATTTTCTACACAAGCCCCTGTGCTTGAAGGGTAACACTTACTGCAAATTGAATTGATATGGCTGTACTCATTCAGTAGCCATGTTGTTTATCACAAAAGTGGTTCTTTGGGTAATTTTGAGGGCTTATCTCTAATGTGTAAACAGTGTAACCCTTGGGCCGAGCGCAGATAACTTGGTTAAAACAGAGACAGTACTGTTTGATTTTTGTAAAAGAGAGAATAAAATTCATTGTCTGCTTTAAATCATAAACCAAAGTTTAACTAAATGTTGCATGCTCAGTCTACATTATGACGTCTTGTTTTTACGTAAAACATGTTTTGTCAGGAATAGCTAGCAGATGAAATGTACTTGATATTTCCGAGAAATTTCCTCTGTCTTCTTGCAGTGCTTTTCAATTTTATATATTGATGAACTGAAAATTTTGCTACTTCATTTATTGTTCAAAAGAACGGTACCTAAGTTAATGTTTTTATTTTCCATCTATAGTCTGTCCCAAGATTTTTATGCTGCACATCGCTGTGCTCGCAATTATTGACACAGAGACAAGTATCGCTGGGAATTGAACCAGGGTCCTCTGGCACTCAATCCCTGCACTCTACGGAACGAACTGAAGGGTTAACACTCTACAGATTGAGCAAATGTCAAACACTTCGGCCCATCGACATCCCAACCTTTGGATATTTCCATCCTAAGACAGGTCGACACAATATTGGACCAAGGTGTCTTTAATATTGGACCAAGGTGTCTTAAATCTTGGGCTGACCTGTCAGGGCCGAGGTGTCAATTATTCCTCATGGTCCAAGGTGTCATTGGGCGGAGACATCTGTCTACAGATCTAGCTAACGGCAGAGGCCTAGCTTGATCAGTTAAGTGCTGGATTTGTTTGCTAGAGGACCTGGGTTAAAACCCCAACTTGTACAATATCAGGATCTGTTACTTTTTGGCAGATAAGATAGATTTGTCTTGTGTTTTGCACTGTAGAAGAGTTGAGGATGACTCTTTTATAGGGGAAATGTGTTAGAGTTAGTTATAAGGCATATGCACTATAACAAACTAGCACCAAAATTTGTATTCTCTCCTTTTCTTGGTACAATATATTGGCCATATTCTTCGCTTTAAAATGTGAGATTCATGTGAAATTCCTTAAAATCTACAGCCTAAAATAATAATTTTTTTATTACTTGGAGATAAGTAAAATGAAATGTTGCTTCATAAGAGTGATAAAGGTTCTTCACTTTAGCTCTGAAGATGAACTTGATTTCACCATTCACTGTGCCACTCAGAAAGGACTGAGAGTAAGGCACAGTTCAGTGTCCAGCAAGGGCTCATCAGCAGAGTCGGACTTTGAAAAGGAAATGAATGAAGAGTTAAATCAAAGAGTATCAGCTCTGGAAGAGGCAAGGAAATCAGGACAGATATCAAAAGGTAGGAACACAGTTCTATCAGATTTAGTGAACCATGAAAATATTTATTAAATATACATGTTTTTTTTTTTTGGGGGGGGGGGGTACATTAATTTTGCAGTGAGTTTTTTCCACAGAGATACCAGTAAGTAATTTCCTCTTTAGATTTTAGAATATTTTTGTGATAGAGAGAGTGAGAAAAGAGGGAGAGAGAGAGAAAGGAGAGTGAGATAAGCAATGTACATAAATGAATAAATTTTGAATAATTTTGATAAAACATTTTCACAGAGCAAAAGGGTGGAGAGAACTCTACAGCAGGCAGCTCGGTCCCGCTGGCCCCACAGTACGATGAGGATGATGTGTATTTTGACTCTGATGAGGAGGAGATGATCACAGAGGGTGAGTGCAAAGACAGACATTATTATACCCCACATTGATTGAAAGATTGAAAAATTCTGAATCAAGGAAGGCAACTCTTACTGGTACATAAACAACAGTACACTAATTTATCTTTTTCACAATACTGCATATAGCAGTTTTTATTGTTGGAGACCCTTGGGTTTCGCATTCGTAAACTGGCCTTGGGCAAACTGCCTATAATTTTCTCATTTTTATGAGCATTATTTATTTGCAATCCACAAACTAAAAAGCAACACTTAGTATGGTATGAAAACCAAACTCTTGCTATGAACAAATACAGTATCATCTGTGCAAAAGCATGAAAACATGAAAATATAAATTGATTTTTGGGGTTGATTTTAATTAACTCTCCTATGCAGCTACTCAGGCAAACCGAAAGTAAAAAGTGTTTAAAAAATATGCATAATTCAAATACATATAGGAAACTACTTGCCATGCAAAATAATATCGTTGATTTTAAAATAAATAATAATCGATAAAATCAACTCCAGCAGTACTTGAGTACTTTGATTTTTAATGCTTTTCATTAATGGTTTTATATATTAAGTACAAATTAAAAACACAATGAATAAATTTCTAGTGAATTAATTTTTCTCCCAAAAATTCTTGATTACAGTTGACAAAAAGAAGAAAAAGAAAGAAGTGATGTTTACAAATGAAGATCTCTTTTATGACCCGGATCAAGACGATGAAGATGAGAAGTGGGTAAACAACCATCGCCGGTCACACCTGATGACAGGGGGTAAGGCCAGTAAGAAGCTCCCTGCCAGCGATGCTGTCCTGGACTGCCCAGCCTGTATGACCACGCTGTGTTTGGACTGTCAAAAGTAAGATACTGTCCATCCCACGGCTCAGCACCAAGTCCTTACTTACTTTTCTAATTCATTTGCGTAGTAACTTTCTGTGTTGCTTTAGGATATATTTTTTTTGTTTAAAAAATAAATGTGGTGGTAAAATTGGTTGTAAATGTAATTACCTGATAATTTAGCAGTAATTATACATAAGCACCTGCTTCTCATCTGCTATGCTAACTTATTGAAAATCCCAAATTCCGCAATATCTTATACATGCCAAATACTTTTTCAGTACTATACAGAAATTTGTATTTAACAAATTATGCCATCTTTATTCTTATACTTAATGGATCAAAAATACCGATTGATAATTGTATGTGAACTTTTTCAGACATGAAGCCTATCACAATCAGTATAGGGCCATGTTTGTCATGAACTGCCACGTGGACTTCTCAGAGGTTCTAAAACAACCTCCACAGAAAATCAATAACAAGAAAAGGCACCGGGGGTCAGAGGAAGGTCAATCAGGGTCAGGTCAGAAACAGGAGAGTTCCCAAGAGGAGGAAGAAAAGCTCCACCCTGTGAGATGTACCGAGTGTAACACAGTAGTGGGTGTATTTGACAAAGAGGAGGTGTTTCACTTCTTTAATGTCTTGGCCAGCCACTGAGGCCACACTAAATGGTCATAGTTTTCAAACGTTTATTTCAAGAAACCTGGCCATTGAAGAATTCTGCTCTCCAGCCAATGATTGGCAATTAGAGCTGGAAAGGCAGCAGAGGGAAAAATATTTACTGGTGTACAGTTGTCAGACTGGTAGTTTTACCACGTTACCTGTATATCTGTGATGTGTACAAAATCTACACTTCAGAGCGTACAAGCTACGGAAGTAAATGGTCCAGGTGTCTGCAGCAAATGGGCGATACCTGTTAACTATTTTTTCCATGATGGAGAAGCAATTAACAATACATGAATTATATTGAGTGAAAATTCAAGTTTAATTAAGGTCTGTGTTAATGTTTACAGAGTAATATACCAGCTTATTTTTAAAATTAATGCAATAAAAATGTAAGGGTTTTTTTTGTTTTATTTATAATGCATAACAAAAATAAGTCAACACTAGGGAATTGATCAAGATGGCCATTCAGTGCTCCGGGTTTTTGTATCCAGCTTGATATGCATAATTGCATGCTGGTCTGATATGTGACTCTGGGGTTTTTTTTTACCAGCCATTGCTAACAGGTATCAGGATATATACACCTGTATTCTACAGTGACAAATTTGACTGAAAATGTGCAGGGTAATTTTTAGGTGATGTTTTTGTGGTTCAGAGTTTATGTTGTGAATAGGTTTATATCCCTTTATGCCTTTAAAATTCCTATCTCCAAGAGATATGAAAGCCAAGTTGGGATTCTTCAATGAAAGTAGAGTTTGGATCCTCTGTGAGACAACCATTCCTCTTTTAGACACAAGAGTTAAACTAGGATTCCTTGGTAAAACTTGGATCCACCATGATATAACGGTAAAGTTCAGATTTTTCTTGGGAATTGATCTATGACACATAAAGTTGTCCTTTGTGAGATAACAGAGAAGCTGAGATAACTCTCTAACACAATGAAAAAGGTGAGATTAATCTGGGAGATTTGACAGAAAATCTTGGATTGTTATCACAAACCAGAACCAAGTCCCCAATGTGGATGGAGATGTTCCTGATAGTTTTCTGTTGGTTGTATCTAGTTATTAATAAGGTCTTTTTGTTAGGTGTATCTGTCTTTATGCTAGGTTTCTATTTGTTGCATTTAAAATCTTTCCATTAGTTTTCTGTTAGTTGCATTTAAAGTCTTTCCATTAGTTCTCTATTAGTTGTATTTAAAGTCTTTCCGTTAGTTGTATGAAAGCTGCAGGTCTGGCTTTGAGGTTTGATACGACTGGTTGTCACAGCCTCTACTGTTTGTTGTCTGTGCTTTATCTCCCAACAGCTCACAGTTGGGCATGTGTTGTAGACATGTGTCTCCGGTCCTATGTTTATTGTGCTTGTAACTGAAATGAAGAATCAAGAAAGCTTTACACTGGAGCTCTCACAAATATAACAATGATGTCATTACAACAGAGCTCACAAAATTACAACAAAAATACTATTACAGCAGACCTCTCGCATTCACATACCTGTATGTTCAGTTTGCTTGGCTATGTTTTACATATGCATGTATTGAAAGACTTTTAATGTAAATCTGATGGTAATTCATAACCAGTACTGTTTTTAAAGGGATTAGAGACATAGATCATTAATTGTTCAGTAAAAAACTAAATTCAGAAAGTTTTTTTTTTGGGGGGGGGGGGGTCCATGAAGCTTGTGTTATCTGACAATATTTACATTTTCCAGTGTCTTTCTCTGTGATAACACTACGAATCGATTTTGTACTATATAGCCTAATAAATTCAATAGAGGTATTGGTAAGGTCGCAAGCGGGTTTGCATAATTAATATCATAATATCAAATCGTACAACTGCTAAAAATTATATAAGTAATAAGGAATCATTCTTTGAATATCATGAGATGATAATTTCGGTCGGGGCGTGATCAAATCTATCATAAAGCCCTTTGGGCTTTATCAGATTTGATCACGCCCCGACCGAAATTATCACCTCATAATACTCAAAGAATGATTCCTTATTCCTCAATTGATTTTTTGTTTGTTTTGTTTTGTTTTGCTTTGCTTTTGTTTGTTGTATTTTAAGCTGATTCCTTTTAAGAGTCATTCGAAAAATGCAATTTTTTTTGACAACGTGAAAAAACTTGATCGTTGTTGAAAAGGCAAAAACCAGTCACCTGACGTTATATATTTTTCTCATAATAAAAATAAATACCTATATCTAATTATTAGTTAAGTTTATTATGAGAAAAGTTTATTAAGAGAAAAATATATAACGTCAGGTGCCTGTGGCTAAAACAAAAACAACACTTTGTATGTATCACACATAACAATTGTTTGATTGCTTGATTGGTAGGATCAAAAGGAATAGATTAAAAAGACCTGAGAGTGTACATGCTGTGTTATTTAGACACCCACCCACCCAACTTACTTGTACAAAATCCCGAGAATGATGAAAACAACCAACACGACAGCTACCAGGGAAAGCAGCAGAGGAATCAACAACACTTCCGGTGGGTCTACCCCGGACTGTCGACTCGCCAGCTGTTCCCGTGGGGGCACGTTGCACCTCACCGCTATTCTACCCAGCTCCTTGGTCGTCAAGTTTGCGGGGTAGGGGATACTATACAGCAGCCCCGGACTTGAGACGGGAGGGCAAGGGGCTAAATCCAGCCAGTTTTCCAACGTTAAGTTCGTCATGTTTATAATATTGATCTGAATTATTTCCCTATTATGGGGATATCGATCGATACGCGGATGAGGATAAGTTGTATAAATAGAGGTGACATCCGTGTCTTTTATGTCTGTGTAACTATGGTAGATGACCCACCCTATAATCCGGCTTGATCCGCTAATGATGGACATGGTACGGAGATGCGTGATCTCGCTTTGATAATATTTCTTATATATTGTACTGCAATTTTCTTAAAATTTTTTTATGAACATGAATTCAATTATTTTCACAAAGTACAGTGTAGAGACAAATGAGTTACCAAATATAAGCATCCATGAGAGAGAAGAATTAACAGTAAACAAAATTGAATAAAGTATAGATATGGACTTTGGCTAATCATAATATATAACTCTCTCGTTAATTCTTTTTATATAAATTTATATAAATTTATATAATTTAATCAGTTTTTGTATTTTTCTTCAATTGTTGTATTTTTACAAATCATTTTTATCATTGTTATGGAAAAAGCCTTTATTTATATTACAATAAGTAAAATAAAACAATAAAAATCTAACAACGTCTTTCCAACAGATGTTATAATGTATTTCTTAAAGTTCAATAATGCTTTTGGAACGAGTTATACCCAGAAAAAACCGTAATAGCGCATTTCCAAAATGCATTATAACGCCTTTTCAAAAGACGTTACAGCGTAAATTCATAAGCCTATTAGAATCATTATGTTACTAAAGCAATGCGAAAAAAGATGAAATAATGCGTAATATTTACATCTTTCAGTGTCTTTGCCTGTGATAACACTACGTATCTATATTTTGTACTATACAGTCCAATAAATTCAAATGACGTATAATTGGGGCGCTAGCGGGGTTTGTTTACTTGCTAAAATTTATATAAATATTAGTAATAAGGAATCATTCTTTGAATATTGTGAGGTGATAATTTTGGTCGGGGCGTGATCAAATCTATCAAAAAGCCCTTCGGGCTTTATTGGATTTGATCACGCCCCGACCAAAATTATCACCTCATTTTTTACTCAAAAAATAATTCCTTATTCCTTAGTAAACGCATTATATATCGCCTCTCCGTAATACGTTTTAACGAGAATATACATGAGTTATTGTGCCTTTCCAAAAGTTGCCATTCGTAACATGGTGCAAAAAGAGGCGTAATAACGATTTTCAAAATGGCGTTACGCCATCCCAAGTATTTTCTCTGTTTAGCGTGCATCCTAACGTCAAAAACTTTTTTCTATCAGGAGAAAAACCCACAAATTAACAGAAAAAAATAACATATTATTATCTAGTACATTGATAAAATTTATCATTATTTAACAAAAATAATCACATAAAATTCCCAATCTTTGGATGATTTATATGATAAACCAAAGCAAATGGTCTTATAACGCGAAATAAAATGGCGTTACACTACACGTCTCTCTAAATGCTCATGGGTCATATCACTCACATAGCAGTAGCTTTCGACTTTGAACTAATTATAAGTAGGTATATACTGCAATGTTTAGCCTTTTGTCGAGTAAGTATGTACTTGTTCATCTTCAAAAGTTCGTCTAAATGGAAAAGCCTTGGGGATAGGGGGTTTCATTGTTTAAATAAATTTGTAACTTGCATGTTTACATAATCATATTGATTTCACACATTTTAAAATGATTTCATCTTATTCCCTGATAATTTTTTTTTTACCAAATTGTGATCCATTCATCGCAGAAGAAAGTTGAAGCATCTTCCAGTCTGAAACTATAAGTAGAAAGTTCACGCAAGCTGGGAGGACATAGCAACGTGCGGGGTTGTTTCAACTGTACTCACTTTACTGTCATATTTATCATCAGAATTGTTCCAATGTGGACCCTCCTTGACCCCATGTTATAATTGTGAAAAAAATTGTATTGTAATTAATATTTAAAAAGTTATATAACGACTTTTAGAAAGGAGTTGTCTGTTGCAAGAGTTCAATTCAGTCTCGTTCAACCAGGCGTTCGGCTATCTCCGTAAATCTCCGACGAGCAGAGATTAACGGGGATTTACGGAGACAGCCGAGCATCTGATTGAACGAGACTAAATTCATTTTTTTTTCTTTTCGAAGGCGTTAAATAATGTCCTTTTATAGGCCTTTTATTAATGATACTAATAGGCGGTCACGACAATCTGCGGTCACTTGTTCATTAATAGAATAAACACAATCTTAGTGAATAGTGAATCATCATGGTGAATCATATAAAATTAAGAAACTTCGCGTGGGGGGGGGGGGGGGGGAGGGTCACGACCAAGGATATTTCATTATTATAGGCTCTGTAACCATAAACAAACTTTAAAAACAATTTTCAATCGATGAATGAAACCTCAGACGAAATTTCCTCGTAGGTTTGTAACGTTATCCCTACCTTTAAAATAAATTTCTCATCCAGAATCAGAAATTTTTGGATCTAACTTTAACTTTTGACACATATCTTCAGGTTCCTGAACTAAATGTTGATCCAGTTTGCAAAGTATTTCATCCTGAATAGGGCAAGCAAAAGATCGGACCAACACTGAACAGGGCGAACCAACAAGATGGGACGGTTTATCATTGTGACGTTCGGTCGATATTCAACATATATTCAAATATACACGAGTTTAGAATATTATTAACTCACGTATATTTGAATGTACATCATTGGTTGAAGTTATTATAAAAACGGTTGTACTAAACTTGGAGAAAAGAAGGTGATTACCAAGGCATTTTTCTCGGAAACACGTGCAGACATTGGAGCATTCACGTGACTACAAATGTATTGCACACCAACAGGTGGACATGTGCACTTTAAACATGTTAAATGAAGATAAGAAATTAGAACATTTTACAACACAGCGTCGGGGGGTGCGGGGATCTAAATATTCCCGTAACATAAATTGAGGAGCAATCAATATTCGAATAATTTTTCTATAAATTGTATTGTAATTGTGGACAACACATTTCCAGTTAGTACATCATGATCTGCACGCCACTAATTAAAACCTATTTGTTCAAATACAGCACTATGTGGTTGACGTGACTATTTGATGATAGAAGTACTTGACATTTTAGTTCCGGCATTCCGGAATTACTCGTATCATTATCAGTTCCACTTTTATATTTATTTTGCTTTCCATCGGAACATGCCTCGCATGTCTTGATGTCAATTGTCACTGTTTAAAAGCTACCTTGAGATTAGAGTTCATTCTTCCCTAAAGCCGTTGTTTAAGAGGAGACACTTCAGTCAGCGGAATCAATATGCCGAAATCATCACGTCCGCCGCGCTGTTTGTTGAATATTCAAAGCACAACTGTCAAGGTAAAGCCATGAGGAACTCCGCATAAATGTAAACATGGCTGAGGTAAAGAGCGTACGTGACAGACCGAACATCTCCATGGCGTGTCAGCTATGCAGCTCCTCCGAGCGGCTCATGGTGTGCTCTGGATGCAGAAGGACCTGGTATTGTTCGAAAGAACATCAAAAGTTAGACTGGAAGTATCACAAGAAAAACTGCAAACGGATGAGAGAGGAGGAAAGTGAAACGAAACATGTACATGGGATCACACTGTCTCCTGAATCTTTGGACATTCCTCGCTATAAAGGCAATGACAGCGCAGAAAAGATGTCGGCAGATGCAATGACCCATAACATGAATAAAATGAGCCAAAGTTTGCATGATGATCTTAAGCTTACAGACGAGAAACCTGTAAAGAAGAAGATCTCAGAAGAGTTCTACACCATCCAGCCAAACTCTGTAGAACGAAAGGTTTTGACAGATGAAGGAAGCTCGGAGTCCTATATTCTACACTCTGCTGAGTCTGCTTTAAATCAGCCAATGTACAATAGTCCCTCTTCTCAGATATCCTCTCATAGCCAAGAACTTCGCTACACTCCATCCGTCCGATCATATGAAGATGAGCCTGTAGACAATATGCATGCATACCTCAGTGTATTAGAGTCTCGCAATGAAATGTTGGGAGAGTATGTCGTGAAGTGTCTCCATACTTATGGAATTTGTGTTATTGACAATTTTCTGGGGGAGACAAAAGGGTTATCTATTTTGTCTGAAGTAAAGGCACTTCACAACACTGACAAAATGACTAGTGGTCAGCTTGTAAATCGCAGTCATGGTTCCAATGCACAGAGAATCCGTGACGATCTGATTACATGGGTAGATGGAAGGGAGCCCGGCTGCTCAAACATTCAGTTTCTCATCTCTTCCATGGATGCAGTCATTTTAAAGTGCACCCGAAAACTAAAAAAGTGCACTATAAATGGTCGTACAAAGGTATGCTTTTTGTTGTCACATTGATGTTGCATGTACATCATTTTTTTTCCTTTAAATCATTGTTATATACCAGTATATTCTTGTAATCTAGAACACATTAATTGTTCACTGTGGAATCATTATAATACTTTCCTGAATTTTCTAGTATTTTTCTCAAGTTCATTAGGATGTTATTTCGTGGTTTTACTTGTATGATTAATAAACTAATGCCGTGTTTCATAATTCATTGAGGATTTTATTTTGCGGGTGAGGAGGACCCACAAAATCATTGAAAATCAAACCGCCATGACTTCGAATGATTCCCCAGTAATCTTTTTTTTTTTTTATGAAATCCATGTTTTTTGGTTGAAACCAGTTTTCATAAATATAGGTAAAGTTTGCATTTATTGTTGTTTTCTTGGTGATGTCATATACAATTATTCATGTAGTGTAGAATTTATATGTTTAGAATGTAAAGGTTGGTCAGTTGTTAGAACACGTACTCAAAAGTCAATAATTCCTAATCCTTTATATATAGTTGTTTTGTTTTGTTGGTGTTTGGGCTTTTGTTGTATTGGTTGCAGAAGTGCCAAAAATAATCATCTTGGATCAATTAGGAAAAAAGAGAACACAGCAGTGAACCAATGTAAATGAATTGTAGTCTCTGTAAACTAGCTATCAAGTGTGCACTGTTGTAAATCCACCTTGTTTCAGTGTGGAGTCAACATCATGTTGTGTTATGAAACACATTCAGTGGTGGTCTCCTTAATTAAATCAACTTTGTCTTGGCAGACATGAGCTTGGTGTTGTAACTATAGACGGGATATTGTGGGATCTTAGGACTGATCTCAAACATTATCTATGAAGACCCTTTTTTCATCGACTGTTTGTAATTGTGAATTAAATACAGGATATGATGTATAAATGTTGGATGCACTTAACTTTGTAGCTTGGACACCCTTATAAATATTCATTACTAATTTGCAATGAAATTAGTTGGTCTCAATCCTCAGTACAATTAACTTTGTGCTGAGCAGTGGCAAACAGAATGGTCATGTGATATTTATACACCCCTGTTACTGTATTTTTCATGCCGAGGTAAGGTTGACAAAATGTTATTGCATTGGTATGTTATACAAGTTATTTTTGAGACAGGAAGAACAAGAAAAGTGTTAAGGCATGGTGTACTTTTCTTCTTGAGTGTGGCCCAATATCTCCAAACTGATGGTTCATCCAAACATTGCAAACTGTGTAGCAATAATTTCCCTTGCATAACTGGAACCCCATATACTCAGTGTGGAGAATTAAATTTTTGTACCATAGACAATCGGTCTACAACATTTTCAAAATTTATAGACCTGACTGATTTACTATTGGTCTACCGTTAATTTCCCATACTGTATACAGTGCCATTCTCAATACCAATTCCAAGAAACATAGTTCCTTTATTATATCCTATGCAACAAAGTTGCGAGGGGTATTATGTTTTTGACCAGTCCGTCAGTCAGTCAGCAACTTCTCTTATACAGCTGCACATGAAACTTTGTAGGTATTTAGGACACAATGTGTAGATGTGCATATTACCAGGAAATTTTGATTCTGTTATTTTTCTGGAAATTTTGAACTTGGAATTTAGAATTTGGGCCATATATTAAATATAGTACTTATTAAACAGTTTGTTAACGCAACTCCTCTTAAACCTCTGCATGGAATTAAGCAAAACTTTGTAGGCATTTAGGACACAATGTGCAGATGTGCATATTACCAGGAAATTTTGATTCTTTTATTTTTCTGGAAATTTTGAACTTGAAATTTGGGTCATTGAATATAGTATTAATGAACAGTTTGTTAGCACAACTCCTTTTAAACTACTGCATGGAATTTAGCAAAACTTTCTAGGCATTTAGGACACAATGTGCAGATGTGGTGCAGTTTGTTAGCACAACTCCTTTTAAACTACTGCATGGAATTTAGCGAAACTTTCTAGGCATTTAGGACACAATGTGCAGATGTGGTGCAGATGTGCATATTACCAGAAAATTCTGATTCTATAATTTTTCTGGAAATTTCAGCCCTTTTGAACTTGGATTGAATATTGAAATGAATAGTTTGTAAGCGCAACTCTTATAAAACCACTGCATGGAATTTAGAGAAACTTTGTATGCATGTAGGACACAATGTGTTGATGTGCATATAACCAGTTAATTCCGATTGCATTATGTTTTAAATATGTTGGCCCTTTTGAACTTTGAATTTTTTTAGTTGTGAAAGACAAAGGAATAGATGTGCATATTAGCAGGAAGTTTTTAGCTGGTGATTTTTTGCAAGTTATGCTCTTTATCAAATTATTTTGTGTATTTAATACATTCTTTGCCATTCATTGTGTGTATTATTGTCAAGTAATGGGGGAGCCTGGGTTATGTGAGCTTGCTCACTTTTTCTTTCATTGTATCTTATATTTGTCCCCCCCCCTCCCCATGTTGTCATCTATGTTATTTGGTTATCCGTGACAAGTTGATGAAGTACGTGAAAAAAGATGATAGTAAGTTTCTTCCTGAGGTATTGTATTACAGAGGGCCCCGCTTAATATAATACCCGTTTAATATTATAGTTCGGTTAATATAATAGTTTTCAAAACACAAAACCATTTCTTAATAAATCATTGCATTTTACATTGGTTATTAAAATAGCTTAAAATGTGCACCCCCTTAATATAATAGAAAGATCGTGCCTGTCAATTGAGTTTCACACCTTTTTCACGAGCTAGCCCCTCATGAGTAGCTTGCATAAACACTCTGACTTCCCAAATCACTTTGAAATTTACCGACAGAGCTGGCCAGACAGGATTAGTCATGCATCAGAAGCTTATTGGTGGATCTTGCAATTTTCCCAGCTTGTAATACTGAACTTTATTCGTGAAATTAACTTTTTTGAAGCATTAAAGGTAAAGTTTTAGAAGAAAAGAAATAGATAGTAATAATACATGATGTGAATAGGCACATAGCATACTTGTACACATTGCATTTTGCTGGGTTCGGTTATTATTATAGTCCTGTATATTTTCCTGACAAAATAACTTATATTAAGCGAGGTCCACTGTATTTAGACATTCAAGATGTATGATGGAGGTTTCTTCCAATGGCAGTTTTCAGACCCTCCAGGTGAACATGTATGATAGTGGTTTTTTTCAACTGGGATTAATCTAGGGCATATTCACTACCAAAATTCCCCCCCCCCCCCCTGATAGAACACTTCCCCTGAATATCCCATTTTCCCATTTTAATGAGTAAAAAATCACCTTACAACAATTAAAAGCTCAAAAAAGCATTTAAGTTTTGTGAGCATTTTATCACTCAGAATCGCTAAATGGTCATAAAAATGCTAAAATTTAATTTCAGTCAAAGGAGGGGGTTTAAATGCGGTTTCACCATTCTGGACCCCCAAGCAGGGCTCAGATCCCTTGCTGGTTTTCCCATTTTCTCAAAAAAGGATAGTTCCACCAAAACGTAGATTATCCCTGTCCAATGGCAGTTGTGATATTCAGACCTCCCTGATATATGATAGTGGTTTCTTCCAGTGGCAATGAACAAAACTATATGCTAGTGGTTTCTTCCAGTGGCAATGATAAAAACTTACAGATGTACATGTATGATAGTGCAGGTTTCTTCCAGTGGCAATGATCAAAACTTCTATTTACGATGATGATGATGATAGTGGTTTCTTCCAGTGGCAATGATGTATGATAGGGATTTCTTCCAGTTGCACCTATCAAAACTTCTAGATGTATGATAGTAATTCAGAGTTTTTGAAATAAAAATAAATTCACTGGTCAAGTGGACCAGTGTTTTTATGAAATTTACCAATCTGAACAAATATTCACAGGTCAATATTTGACTTTCAAATAAAAGAAACAAAACACCATTAAAGAAAACTAACAAATTTATATTCATTAATCATGTTAGTATGGGAGATTTCTCTGAATCTCCCAATTTTAATTTCTTTACATTTAAAACGTAATCATGTTATATAATAACCTCATTAGTACTATAAATATAATGATAACATGCTTGATGCGCAGGCTGTTTGATCAAGTTACTTGCACTTTTAAACTGTTACAAAAATTTTAAACTCCGTCAAATTTTCTCGTAAACTGAAATCAAACTAAACTGTTTCTCCTGTTTGGCAGGAGCCATGTTGTTTACGGAGTACGGTCATACTAAATGACGAAACTGAGAAAAGGATAGAAATTCACAACAACAAATAATTAGGTTTAAAATTTGTTTTGGTTTTTTTTTTTTTTTTTTTTTATAATGAAATTAAAACATAGTTAGTCAATTAACAAAAAATTGGAAATCATAGCTGTCGGTTAATAGCAGTTAGAGACATTATCATAAGGCCTAAGAAAAAAAATGGTTTGTTTCCGCTTTCATGCTGAAAAAAAGTAGGGTTGGTTGGTCAGACATTTTTTTTATTTTTTCAAATATTTTTTTTTCCTTTAAAATTGCAGTACCCATACATGCCGGTTAGATACTGACACTGCTGAATGGTAAAAAATGAGAAATACTTTTAATATCATTCCTGACTATTAAGCTGGTCTTAAGAAAACACAAAAATGATATTATATATCAGATACTTCCTCTGCCAGCGATGAGAGCATTATTAAAATCTACAACACATGGAAACATACAGCCATTTTGAAACAAACAGTTTGAGTTACACTGATTTGAAAAGAGTAACTGCTTCAAGCATTTTTGTGACCAAAATTTTGAGTAATTTTTTTCCAAATTGGATAAAAATGGAAATAAACGTCAATCTTGTCGATAGAGTGTAAATCGCTTTGTTAAATCCAATTAAAGGTGTTCTACAAACATTTAAATTTTGCTTGTAAAGTGGTTAAAGTCTTAAATCGGTCGTTTTTATATTACCGGTCATAAAGACCAATTAAATAACAATAATTACCGGACATCTGAAATATTTAACGGTTTTGCCGGTGGGACTGGCGGATTTCAAAAACTCTGGTGGTTTCTTCCAGTGGCAATGATCAAAACTTTTATCTATGATGATGATAGTGGTTTCTTCCAGTGGCAATGATGTATGATGGTGGTTTCTTCCAGTGGCAATGATGTATGATTGTGGTTTCTTCCAGTGGCAATGATGTATGATGGTGGTTTCTTCCAGTGGCAATGATCAAAACTTTTATCTATGATGATGATAGTGGTTTCTTACAGTGGCACCTATCAAAACTTCAAGATTTATGATAGTGATTTCTTCCAGTGGCAATCATCAAAACTTTATAATCAAACATAGAACTTTTGATCATTGTCACTGGAAGAAATGACTATCGTACATGTACATCTAGAAGTTTTTATCAGATCAAACCCAACCTAACACCAGAGCAGATCCCAACTAAACCCCAGGTTTACTTTCGGATTTTACTGGGGTTTACTCTGGGTCTGCTTTTTGAAAATTTGGGTCCAGTCGGGGTTTACTTTAGGTCCACTCGGGGGTTTACTTTGGGTTTATATCGGGGTTTGCTTCTGGGGTCTACTATACATGCTAAAGAGCAGACCCATCTTTTATCTTACCATCTTACTGCCTGTAATTCCTGCCTGTTGTATATTCCAAATACACATGTCTGCTTTCAGGGGTATACTTCTACTCTGGGTTTACTTTGGGTTTACTCTGGGTTTACTCCAGTAAACCCAGAGTAAACTCCAAAACTAAACCCAGGGTTTAGTTGGAGTTTACTTTCTGTTAGGTTGGGTCTGAATGGTACTATATATATATACAGTGATTTCAGATCTTCTTGAGAACTGCAATGCTTAATATGTGATATGACTATGAAATCATTCAGTTACAAAAGGGGCTCAATGTTTAACATAAGAACATCTTGAGAAAATTTTGAAAATCTTTTTATTTAGGACCTATTAAAACATTATCCAAATATTTTGTATTATGTCTCCATGAAGCTGGTTTTATTATGGCTATGGTTGCTCAGGTGAGCGATGGGGCCCATGGGCCTCTTGTTTTTAGCTCACCTGAGCTGAAAGCTCAAGTGAGCTATTCTGATCACATTTTGTCCGTCGTCCATCTGTCTGTCCGTCCGTCTGTCTGTCCGTCTGTAAACTTTTGTACATTTTGATCTTCTTCTCTAAAACCAATTTCAACCAAATTTGGCACAAAGCATTCTTATGGGAAGGTTAATATAAATTGCAAAAATAAAAGACCGATCTTTATTCAAAGCGGAGAAAACCTCGAAACTGTAGAAAAAGGGGGGTGCATTTTTAAAAATCTTCTTCTCAAGAACTACTGAGTCAAATTCAAAGTAATTTAGCATAAATAATCCTTATGGAAAGGAAAATATAAATTGCAAAAATTATGGCCTAGTTCTGTTTCAAATCTGAGTTAATACGAAAATAATAATAAAGGAAATGCGTGTTTCAATCAGTTTATGGCTTCGGGTTCAGTATTCCATGAGTCATGGTAAAATAGGTAGGCAAACCCGGGCCGGGGCAAAACAAAAGATTGGCAGTTATTAATATGCCGATCTCATTAAAATTTTGAGGATAATTTACGGACCAGTATTTTTGTATTCGTTGTAAATATTGCTGCAAAACAATGCGTATTTTGGAATTGACGATTGCTGATCTGCCCCGGCTTTTATTTTGCCCCGGCCCGGGTTTGCCCACCCATTTTACCAAGACTCGTATTCCATACTAAACGGGTCGATCTGACAATGATGAATTAGTTTGTTGTGCAACAGTTCGCGTACGAAGGGGATCTTTGAAACATGCAGAATACATTGGTGCCGATTTTGTGAAGTAAATTGAGGTTAAATATTTCAATGCGTTGACAGTTTTCACATATGACGGTGGTGTTAGCTTGTTTTGATTTTCGTTTCGTTTTCATTATCTATGCTTTGTAACCTGGGAACTATCGCCTGTATTTTGTAATTTTTATGAATCAAATCAAACAGAGACTTCGGTAAATCAGACAGTTAACTGTTAACCTGCGCAAATTAAGCAAAATCTGATGTATTAAAAGAGTACTAAAATACTATTCATTCTATCAGTAATTATCTTTAATTTGCGTAATATTAGATTAATGCAATGTGTTTTGTTGAGATGCTTAGCATTTTCTCGAATTTATTCATAAGAATATCGCTGACGGAAATATGTAGGTATATTTTTTGAAAAATGAATTGTGCACTTTATTTGTTATAGTGCATATGTTTCTTGTGTTTAATTGTTTACAATTTCTATTTACTAACCATATTTGAGTGTTAAGTTTCGAATTATAAGCAAGATACAGAGATTTGCTCACAATTCTATGTACACAGATCTGAGGCCATTCTTTTTTCCACTTTAAATGCTGAATAGGAAATGCAAAGTTAAAATTCTTAAGCTGAATGTAATAAACTCATGTGAACAAAATATATGACTCAAACCTAGCAGAATTGTGAGCTCTGTATCTTGCTTATAATTCTACGATTGACACTGAAATTTTGGTTGATCATTAGAATGTCTTGCTAAATGTTAAATACTTGTACAAAAAAATTAAAGGATGATATGCTGTATATAACTACTCTCTGGGGCCTCCTCTTTATACAATGGATAATGTGAAATCTACATCATTTGTGATAGTTTTTCAGACACGAGTAAATAAAAACGACACCGTTAAACAATTTCCATAGTTCTGACAGATTTCTGTTGCAGGGATAAAGGAATTATCGCTATTCCTAAGAAAATATTACAGCGGAAAATTATCCTGGTCTGTAGCCATTTTTTGAATAAAGATGAAAATAATGGGTGGGCCTTAGTAAAAAAGAGTGAAGTGCCTGTCAATACTGTAACATTGATTTTTATAGCTCTTTAACATGTCACGTGACAACAATTTTCATTCAAGTGTATTCATCAATCAAATGTGAGTAAAGTTATAAAAGTCACACGAGTTTACGCCAGGTAAACAACAGTCATTTAATTATAATGGAGAAGACAAATTAAATTTTTGAATGTTTTTAATTTGAGGAATTGAGCGGATTGGTGTACAATTTTCTTCTTCACATCTATAGGATTTTTTTTTAAATAAAATGCAATAACTATTATAATATGATATTTAAAAAAAAATACAATAACTAGTAAGTAGTTGAGAAAGAAAATGTACCTATATGCTCTCATATATTTTGATCGCTTTATAAAGTGGAGGGGGGGGGGGCAGAACGAAAATATAGGGAATTGGAGGGAGGTGTACCCCTACCAAATGTTTAGTTTTATATCTTGCGTAGGATTTTCTTATTCTGGGTAAAAATAGTATTCCATAAAGATACAATGTCAAATATAACGTGTATGCAAAAATAAGTGTTAAATTCGAATACTTTACAATATTTCCTTTTTTGTTATTCTACTGAGGGGCCATATGGCACAATATCTTTTGAACGCCCATTGTTGCTCAGGTGAGCGATGTGGCCCCATGGGCCTCTTGTTTATGAATGTTTTAAAATATCATCATATCACAGACATACCTTAATTAACCAATTTAATATTGTTTATTACAAATATCTAGGATTTATTCATCATTGCTTAATACTTGTGTTTTTCATGATGTCACCAAAATGGGCTAATTCCTGCAATTTCTCTAGAGACACAGACAAATTGTTTTTTTTTTATAAGTAGCCTTTAGAAGTACAGAAAGAAAATTTACTCAAGTTACATTTTCACATATACATGATATATGTCATTGTTAATGATGAAATTTGTTTTGCAACATTTATAGAAATTTTTAAAATGGTATTTATAAAGCAATCATACTTTTCTGCTAAAAAAAAATGTATAGAAAATACCCAAGTTTCACTTCATAACAACAGTTTTATCTGCATGACATGATATCTCCATTAATGATTAGGACATCTCCAGGTTGGTTACCTCTGTCTGTTTTAGTTGGAAAATTCTACATGGTTTATCTCAGCTTACATTTACTGATATATATTCATGACTTTGATGATGGGGGAAGAAAACAAACGATGATGCATTTAGTCTTTTGACTGTCTTACCTACAGTGTTATGGTTGAATTTGTTACTAAAGTCAGATTATTGACTGTTCATACAGTGGGAAATCTGACAGATTTTTATAATTCATTCAAACTTTGAATTAGTGGTATTGCGGTCATGAATGGAACCTGTCTCAGTGATTGTCAGCCCGTCAGTGGTTAACCAGTGGAATTCCTGACAGTTCGGTGGTTCACTGCATTTTTTTGTTGTCAAGATTACTTTCACTTAGTTTTTGTAAGTCTCTAATTCACAGCAAACAATGATTGACTTAATGGTTTAAGGCAACTTCGCTTTAGGCATAAGGCAATATTATAACTTTCTGAAAAGGCTTGCAAGTTGGTTTTTGCCCTCAGTACCAGGCAATAATTGTAGTGTGATATCTAATAAGTATATTCTACCATTTCATCTACCATTGTGACGCTTGTTTTGATTTTCGTTTCATTTTGCTTTTTAACTTGAGGAACGATTGCCTGTATTCAGTATTCTGGTATTTGGAATTTTTACGTAACGAATCAAACATAGACTTCGGTAAATAGACAGTTGATTGTTTACCTGCGAAAGTGATAAAATCTGATGCATTAACAACGTACAAAAAGACATTTCATTCAATTGCTGGTAAATGGTATGATCTCTGAGCAATCGTTGGGGTTGCATTGGTGATTAATTCAGTGTGTTTTGTTACAATGCCTAGCATTTTCTCGAGTCTATTCATTTTAAACAGACATTATTTTCGTTGATGGAGATATGTAGGTATATGTATGGTTTAAAAAATAAATTGTGCACTTTCTGATTAAGTGTATTTTCCCTCTATTTTTATTGTTTATTAATTTCTATTAGAGTGTCAACAAGGACCAAACAAGTCAGGGTTTGACACTAACTTTTTTACTTTGAAGAATTTTTGGTGGACCTTCACAAATTCTGTTGGACCTTCACTATATAATGTTGGAATTTTTGTTGAATTTATTTGCTATTCACGCTTACTAAATGCAATTAATTTGAACACAAACATGTGTAATCTTCTACTTAACTGAATTCATTTCATTTTCCTACATCATTTCCATTAGCAAAACATTATACGTGTATTTAAAATATTTTTCTGGGTCACAATTATTTGTAGGAATTAAGATTTCACTTCTTTCCAACAGAAAAAAATATAGAAAGAAAAGTTTGAGAATTAAATCAGGGAGATTTCATTTTACCGTAAAGTCGCGTGTATAACACACACTTTTTTTCAGCCAAAATTTGATCAATGGTGGGGGTGCGTATTGTACATAGGACCAAAATTTTACCCCATTTTTTCAAACCGTATTTCTTGATACCACGGGAGTAGTGACTGCCGATATCGCGTGTTATGCAAGTTGTATGAGTGTATACTAAATTTACTGCATCAGAAATACCTTATTCTTAGTTTTATTTCCATGTATTGAAATTATTTTCCTCTCTCAACACTATTCCTTGCTTCAAACAAGTTTAAATAACAGCTAATAAAAAATCTATTTTTGAAAAAATAAAACGCTTATCTAATTTGAAATTTGATTTATTTAATGTATTTATATCTCTTATAAAGGAAATTTCTCACTAATTTGTAAGCTAAGTGACAAATAAAAATCTGTCTCTTTACCAGTTTACTTCAGTGTATTTATAGGGGTATTAGTCCAACCCAATGACCCACTTACCACCGTTATGTATAGTCTCAGGATAGCCAACTGGTTAATTGTTTTAGTTTTTATTTTGCATTAAAAATGTCTTTTTATTAATCAACTATCATTTTATTGCCAATGAAGTTAATTTACTCAATCATGAACTCAGAGCTTAGAGGACAGAACAACTTCAACTTCTTTTTATGAGGAAATTCTGGTGACGTTATCGCGATCACAAAACTTCATTTATTCATTTTTGGTTGTCAATTTCAATGTAAGAATTTGCATTAATAATTTGATTTTCATAATAAAAGTTAAAAATCTTAGTGGTCCACCTAGTCTTGAACAGTTGGTGGACTTTCCAAATTTTTGGTAGACTCTGGCTGCCGGTCTACTGTTAGTGTCAAATCCTGACAAGGGGGCGACTTTGGTTGAAATAATCGGTTTTTGATCAGTAACTTTGCCAGAATTTCCTCTGAAAGAGGATTTGAAGTTGCCAAATCTTGTAAATTAACTCCAAAGACAATAAAATGATGTTTATGTAATTGAAAAGATGTTTTCACAGCCTCAGTTAAACCCCGTTGTGATTAATCACCGTGACTGTCTTATCTTTAGAGGTTATGCAAACACATACAGTGCATTGAAAATTACAACCAATATTTATTACATTTCATGTTGATATTACAATAAGTTGGCAACTTGTAATTAGTTAATAAATCTCCAAATTAATGCAAAACCGTTTGTTTACAGTTATCTTCAAAATTAAAAAGATCCTCTACCCAACTGTTGTAATTGGGTCATAGGGTAGGACTAATGCCTCCAAAATACACAGAAGTGCATAAACTGATTTTGTGTCACTTGGCTAACTCAATTACAAAATATTTTATCTATATAATATATGAAATTTAATACATTAAAAAAAAATTAAATTAAGCTAATTGGATAAGTTTTTAAAATTTGCTTATAATTCTATGACTGAAGCTGAAATGTTTTGTTGATCATTAGAATTATCTTACTTGACATTTAATACTTATGTACAGAATAATCAAAAGGATGATGTGCTATAACTACTTTGTGGGGTCTGCAACAATTTTGGTAGTTTTCAAATGAGTAAATAAAAACAACGTCTTTTAAACAGTTCTGACAGTCATTAGAATTATGGGGATATCTGCATAAATATCATTATTTTTAAGAAAATATTGCAGCAGAAAATCATTTTGGTTTGTAGCCATTTGTTGTTTTTAGGAAAGATGAAAATAATTGATGGCCTTAGTACAAGAGTTTAACATATCATGTCACAACATTTTGCAGTTGAATGTTTTTAATCGCTCAAGTGAGTAAGGTTATAAAACATCACACAAGTTCACACCAGGTAAACAATTATTTAAGGGAAGAGCCCAGAAGACCAATTAAGTTTTTGACTGTAACCTTATGGACATTGCCACAGAGTTCAAACACTGCGCACTGGCTTCCAGACTTCCAGACTATCTGGCAATCCTCTGTCCGTCAATCTTTGTTAACTTTCACATATGAGATAAGAGCTTAAAAATGAAATGTATCTCATTGGCATGGCATATTCTTAGAGCTTAGCATCTTCCAATAAACACAAAAAAAAATATTCAATTAGATGTGGAAAATGAAAATTACACTAATTTAAGTTCTATTTTGTTTTCATAGATACCAATACACCAAACAAACAAAAATTGCAGGTAAAAAATAACCACCTTTTCCAGTATTTCCATCATATAAACTAGATATGTATTGCATGACCTCTGAAACAAAACATTAATGAAATAAAATGTTGGCAACCTTTATCGCAAATCTTACTTGGGTGTATTCGCTGCGAGCGATAAACTGATGCGTTGAGTGACGACACTATTGGGATCGTGAGTTGCAGTTATAAAACAAGCATTTTCATTGGCCGTTTTAGTACCCGCCCACTCTTACCTGCTAACGTGGTATTGATAATTTATGCACCAACTGCCAGATGTGTCCTTAACTCTGTATCTAAACTGCAAAAACTACGGTAAATCACTGCAAGAATTGACTAAGAGTTCTCACAATAATTGCATCTTCTTTTTTGTGTAAACAATTGTCAAAAACACGCTGTTTAAACAGGTTCAATCCCCAATTCATTTTTCAATATAATACATACTTCATCGATAAATTCAAATCATTTTAACTGTTTAACGCATCAATTTAAGATGAGGCAGTATTTATTTTGTTGTAGCTTATTCCAAAGAATTCACAAGATATTGACAATACATATTACATAGCCTATATTGCATTTTATTGAACTTTGACCGATTAATATGACACACTTTAAACTAAAAGTGTGCATGTGTTTTCAATCATACCAAAAATTTGAAATTTACGGGCGCCTGTAAAGTGCGAAACGAAATCGAAACGAAACCAATCGAAACGAAACCAAACGAAACGAAACCAAACGAAACGAAACCAAAAATCGAAACCAAACGAAACCAACGAAACGAAAAAAAACCAACGAAACGGAATTAAACAAAATGTTTTGTTGATTTGTTTGGTATATTTAAGAAATAAGGAATCATTCTTTGAGTATTATGAGGCGATAATTTTGGTCGGGGCGTGATCAAATCGAATACCCCAAACCTGAGAGAGAGAGAGAGAGAGAGAGAGAGAGAGAGAGAGAGAGAGAGAGTGATGAAACTTACGAAGACATTTAATTGTTTTATATCCATAGGAAATATAAAAATGGAACGAATATGTGCAATACAATGTGCGTGTGTGTGTGCGAAAAAGAGGGAGAGAAAGAGGTGATTGTGTTGAGGTAGTATACATGAATAATGGGCGCCTGTAAAGTGCGAAACGAAATCAAAACGAAACCAAACCAAACCAAACCAAAAATCGAAATGAAACGAAACAAACGAAACGAAAAAAACCAACGAAACGGAATTAAACAAAATGTTTTGTTGATTTGTTTGGTGTATTTAAGGAATAAGGAATCATTCTTTGAGTATTATGAGGCGATAATTTTGGTCGGGGCGTGATCAAATCGAATAAAGCCCGAAGAGTTTATGATAGATTTGATCACGCCCCAACCGAAATTATCACCTCATAATATTCAAAGAATTATTCCTTATTACTTATATTTACATAATTTTAAGCCACCGCACGATTGATTATTAAAAAATATAAATAGGCAAAGCCCGCTGGTGCCTCATTTTGGCGTCATTTGAAGTTATGGGTTATATTGTACAAAATCGATGCGTAGTATTTTCACAGGCAAGACACTGGGAAATGTAATAAAATTATTTAGTGTAAAAACAAAATGCATTTGAAGTATTGTAAAGTGTGTATATAGGCCTACAATATGACAATATCCGATCACATGGGTTTTTCTTTAAAGAAGGCAATATTAAATTCAAGTTTACGTGTCGTTACTGATAAGTTGACTCACGGAATTTTAACACTGTGAAAGTTTGAAGAAATTGACTTTCTATAATCTGTAATTGATTAGTTTATCGGATCTTAAATTTGTAGCCATTAGAACTTTCATACGATCATCATAACCAAAGATTTAGAGCATACTAGATGGTGACCAGTTGCTAACAATACAATAAGAATTGTGTCAAGATATGTAGAATGAATTTGGACGCTGTATTTTAACAAAATTTACTTTATTGAATAAAGCGCTATTATTCATGTATACTACCTCAACACAATCACCTCTTTCTCTCCCTCTTTTTCGCACACACACACACGCACATTGTATTGCACATATTCGTTCCATTTTTATATTTCCTATGGATAGAAAACAATTAGATGTCTTCGTAAGTTTCATCACTCTCTCTCTCTCTCTCTCTCTCAGTTTTGGGGTATTCGATTTGATCACGCCCCGACCAAAATTATCGCCTCATAATACTCAAAGAATGATTCCTTATTCCTTAAATATACCAAACAAATCAACAAAACATTTTGTTTAATTCCGTTTCGTTGGGTTTTTTTCGTTTCGTTGGTTTCGTTTCGTTTCGATTTTTGGTTTCGTTTCGTTTGGTTTCGTTTCGTTTCGATTGGTTTCGTTTCGATTTCGTTTCGCACTTTACAGGCGCCCGAAATTAACGGCATGTAAACGTGTTCAATTTTGGACTGATCTGTGATAAACGTTATTTTGTAACTCACTTAGTCTGTAGAAACATTCATTTTATTATATGTTCTTCGATATTCGTCACACAATATTTACTACTGACGTTGACACTGACTTTCTCTCAAACACGCTAATCGACCTCGGATTGTAAAATTCACATGCAGATCGAGTCGCAATTTTACAGTTTTCCAAGTATATAAACCACACTTCTTTATTTTGCGGAGCTGTTGACGATGTTTCAAAGATTTTCAGTACAGATTTATTGTAAACAAAACAGTGAAGACATATGCTGTAAAACGTCTAATGGATTTCACTGCGTGTCAACCCGAATTTTCCCGTGGATCTACATTTTGCAACAAGTTTTTTGTGATGAAAAACTGTTCAACTCATGCGATTTTCCATGTATACAGTAAATGGTACATTATGAACGGTAACGTAAAATTTATTTGTGGCAATTTTTTTTTTCACAATGAACTGAATAACATAATTCGATAAGCGAAGTACAATCTGTGACTGATAATCTATATGCGCCGATTTCTGCTTTAAGGGAACTTTTCTTTTCATTAATATTATTTACAAATGTATGTGAACATCGTCCCGTTTGTTTAATATCAAATAACTCTGTAATTTTTTAACTTGCTTGTACAACTTCATGAGATGTTTTCTTTCTCCGACATATCTTTCCACGTGTTAGCATCATGTTCTCAGCATGCATTTGATAAATGGGCGGGTCTATATAAATGCGCCAATCAGAATCTTTATTTAGAATCACAATTGAAATACACACCGATTAGAAAGTGTCATCACTCAACGCAATGCTACATCGGTCGTAGCGAATACTTTCATGTAAGATTTGCGATAATTGTGATTATGTTCAACATGTTCAAATTATGATTACACAGGATAAGGTAGGCCCACAATGACGGCTCTCGACCTCGGGCTAATACAGTGGACCCCGCTTAATATAATAGTTATTTTGTCAAGAAAAATTATTATATTAACCGGACTATAATAATAAGCGTACCCAGCTAAATTCCATGTGTACAAGTATGATATGTGCCTATTCACGTCATGTATTATTACCATCTATTTCTAAACGATGTAATGTCCACAATAATTGATGATTTCTTCTAAAACTTTACTTTTAATGCTTCATAAAAGTTAATTCCATGAATAAAGTTTACTATTACAAGCTTGGAAAATTGCAAGATCCACCAATATGCTTCCGATAAGTTGACATGCTTTCATTTTGTTTTCTTCCTGTACTTCCGGTTTTGACTAAATCTAATAAGGCATTCATGAGACAATTCGTTTTTAATAACTTCTTTCATTAAAAATTAAATAAACCACAAAGTTATGCAGAATTTTCTTATTTTCTTTGATTTATTTAGCCCATTCTTCCTATAAAATGGAGGCATATTTAAAAAAGACTTTGTCACTACTTCACTGCAGTACAAATCGTCAAATGGAACATCATGTACCATATGCTAAGCCATGTAAAATGTCCCATTTGTTATAAATGTATTTACAAAAACATGAGGCATTCACTTATTCAAACTGTAAAAAACCTCAATAATACAGCGATGTCACTTGTTAGGTGCATAGGTAAAGTACCCAAGCCACGTGCAGTGAGGCGTGACTAATCCCGTCTGGCCAGCACAGTCGGTAAATTTCAAAGTGATTTGGGAAGTCAGAGTGTTTATACAAGCTTCTCATGGGGGGCTAGCTCGAGAAAAAGGTGTGAAACTCAATTGACAGGCATGATCTTTCTATTATATTAAGCGGGGTCCACTATTTAAGCTACTATAATAACCGATGTAAAATACAATGATTTATTAAGAAATGGTTTTGTGTTTTGAAAAACTATTATATTAACCGAACTATAATATTAAACAGGTATTATACTAAGCGGGGTCCTCTGTATAGGATGCGATATAAAAATTGCCATGTAATAATCTATCTATATTTTCACTCCCATCCCCTTTATAAAATACTGAGTCATAAATTAGAAAATTATGGTTCTTAACTTTGCTAAATATTAAATTTTACTGTTCTCAATTATTTAAAGTGTTTTACGTCAAAGTAGTTCGCCATTGTTGTTCAGGTGAGCGATGTGGCCCATGGGCCTCATGTTTCTAATTTAAACCATGAGCGCATGTTTGTCTATTTATCTCCCTTTGATATAAATATACAACTGCTGTTAAACAGAGAACAATAGACAAACATGAGCTGACATGCGCTGCGTATGAAGTAGGGATGGCAATCTGTAACAGGTTAACCGATTAATCGGTCGGAACAACGTTAACCGGTTACAAAATCAGTAATTGGTTAATCGTATAAAAAAAAATTATTGTATATTTTAACGCAATTTTTCAAAATAAATTCTTTTTTTTTATTTTGAGAACATTATATAATCTTGAAACCGGAGTCCGTTAAGATCCCAGGACTGAGCTCTTGGAGGAAAATTGGTCAGTAGGTGTTAATTATAATGATTGTTAAAACAACATGTCACTGCCTTGTTTGTTCAGCTTTTCATAAATCAATACTAAATGATACTAAATTAAATATCACTGTTAAGTACCGTTACAATTATCATTATTGTATCTATACGTATAATGTGTTTATTTTAATGTTTTTCTTTTAATTCACGACATCAATTTATTACGAAAAATGCATTAATTATTGTAAAGCAAACACATACATATTCCTACTGTCCGAATAAATAACTATTAGTATTTCAAACAGAGATTATAAATTGTAATGGCCAGACTTTCTTTTGAGAAGTCAAACTTCTTTGCAGTTTAGATGTTGACCATTTCTACAACTGAAAGAAAAAATCTTCTTTTAAAAGTTTATTTTCTCGCAAATATCTCATGTCCTTAAGTGCAGTCTTCCTTTCTGTTATCTAACTTTGTTTGGTTAGATGATTCATTTAATTTCATGCCATTTAATTAAGTTGTCTTAAAGAATATTCCAATTGCATACCAGTATCTTTTAAAAGATGATAATAAGGCAGGTGCCAATGCAGTTCTCTCTGAATATTCGGCCTTTAGTTTTGTTTATAATTAGTTGGGATGTTGTGTAAAGACATAATTGACATTCTGGATATTGAATTTCAATAACATAGTCTGCACAAGAAGTCTTACTCTTTAACAGTTTTGAGCTCACCTGAGCTGAAAGCTGAAATTTTTATTCTACTACATTGCCCAGATATTTTGTATATGACTCCATAAAGCTGATTTTATTATAGCCATTGTTGCTCAGGTGAGCGATGTGGCTCATGGGCCTCTTGTTGTTTAACGGAATGCCAGTATTAACACTCAATAAATAATAATTGTTATTTAGATTACAGCACATAATGTGTTTTATAATGATGCCTTAAGAGATGGCCTGAAGACAGTTTTTCCAGCTTGACATATATTACATATATATATACATGTAATAAATTCATGTAACTGTTGTGTAAAGATCAAGCTGCTGTTTAAAATCATGGAAATCCATAAGGAAATGCCATTTTCAATGTGTGTATTTGATATTTAACTGAAAACTGCAGACTCTGAAATGTGCTACCACACAAGTTGCACTGTTTGGTTCAGTACACTTTGTGAACGGTACGGTTCGTTTATTGCACAGTGCAGTTCGCTTCTTGCAAGGTACGCTTTGCTCAAAATAGCTGCACGCTTTGTGTACAGTTTGCATGCTTTATTAATGATGTTGGCATGGCCTGAACACTTCAATTTTTCTTCGATATTTTTTTGTTTCATTTTTGCCCGATTGACTTCAGCAAGGTGGTAATTATGACAAGCTTTTTTTCTTTATTAATATGATGTATAATTTCAATTTTTAATAAAAATTAGAATTTCTATCCTTTCCCCTGCTTTTAATATGTCGTGTGAAACGTATACGCATTGAAAACCCGGGAGCGGAGGAGAGTTTTAATTTTGATTAGTTTGGTATTATTCGTATTTAATTTTAAATAAATGTACTTGTTTTAATTACGTAAAGATATTTTTTAATTTAATTTGGTGCAATTGTTTTAAGGGCCCCGCTCTGCGGGCACCTTAAAGTGAGTCAGTCTGTCTTTTCGTCCGTCTGTCCAGAGCATATCTTCTCTCCCCTTGGCCCAATCTGGCTCATACTTCACCCACAAAGTGCCTTTGGGTAAAGGGTGTGCAGTGACCTTGAACCATGTTTCTAGATCTAAGGTTAAGATCCTAGCAGAATTATAAATGAAATCCTTGTCCAGAGCATATCTTCTCTTCCTTAGGTCCAATCTAGCTCATACTTCATTCAGAGTGTCTATGGTCAAAGGGTGTGCAGTGAACTTGATTGAAATTTATAGGTCAGGGGTCGAGGTCATATCGGACCATGCAAAAATCCTTTTTTTAGATCATATACTTTCCACTTGGCCCTATTTGGGTAAATACTTTACATAAACAGAGCTTATGAATGTGTAGTGACCTTGAACTAATTTTCAAGTTCAAATGTGAAGGTCATAGCAGAATAACATGAAAAATTCTTGTTCTGAGCATATCTTCTCTCCCTTTGCTCCAATCTGGCTCAAACTTCACCCACATGGTGCCTTTGATTAAAGGGTATGCAGTGACCTTGAATGGTGTTTGTAGATTAAGTGCTAAGGTCATATCAGATCAAACAAAATTCTTTTTTTAAGAGCAAATATATACTCTTCACTTGGCCCTTTTTAGCATATATACTTTACTTAAACAGAGCTTCTTGGTTAATGGCGTGCAGTGACCTTAAACCAAGTCAATGTGAAGGTCATAGCAGATCTCTTCATGATCAGTTTTAGACCATAGATATAACAACACATTGTGTGAACATATATATTTGTACTTTAAATGTTGACTTTTCAAAACTTGCACCAGCACAAAAAGGCATTTGATAGAGACAAATGAATACAGTCTTGGATTTACCAATGGTATTCATTAAACTTAGGCTTCAGCATTTTCAATCGGGGAACTTTGAATGTAAAGAGATTTTCTAGAATGGGAATATACTAAAGCAATTTTGATCTATATTTTTCAGACAGAATTTTTACATTTGGACTATTTCAAGACTTTCCATTTCTCTATGATTGTGCGAAAGTGTGAAGAATTTCAACAAACTCTTATAAAAAATGAATTACTTAGTACAATATATATATATTTAAGCATGTTAAACTAAGAAACATTTTCTTAGTTTACAAAAACTCGGAACCTTTGTATTATATCAGCGTTTGCTCAGAATTTTCTGAACTGAAAACTTGATGGTCACATAATGTAAACAAATCTCATTATAAGGTTGAAATTTTGCCAGCAACAAATGCACTTGCAGTAAGACTTCCCTCATTTAAAAACATTGCAATAACATGTCAAACTTCTCCGGACATTGACTAATAGACTCAGTGCTGTCTGAAAACATCTTTTAAAGAACCTTTGCTGGACAGATGTGTATTTTAGTACACGTTTCACACCTCTAGCAATGGATTTTTGCTGATTTCAAATGACTTTGCTTTGACAAATCTCATTGTACTAGGAAAAAGTTGACCATCATATATTGGTACACAGGTATATCTTGTAAGGAGTCCATGACACCCATTGATTTTAATATCAAGTTCAAAGGTCAAACTACTTTGGACATGATAAGATATTGTATGTTTAGTTTCTCGAGAACCCTTAATCAGCATCAAAGGTACCCCCAATAGAGGTATATGATTGTTTTAGATTTTGAGGTCAAAAGTTTAAGGGTCAAACCCTTCAAACCTTAGGAAGATATTGTCAATTCAATATCTTTAAAGCTCTCTACTTGTGAGCTCAGTGTCTTGTGGAAATTGTGGAAAAGTTGACCCTTTTCAATTTGCTATGGGTTTGCAGTGGTATAGGTCTTCTTTGTTTTTTATTACTTGTATAATCAAAGTACGGATAGTACTGGAAAGCGGTTAGCAAGCTTATTTGGAATACATGTATTTGCATATACTGCATATATTTTACGGTACGACTAGTCAGTGTCTTCCCCTAAGTATGTAATTACTGGTGTAATTGTGTTCTTAATATGACAATACATTGCCAGGAAGTAGGTTTCATATTTTAACTTGCATAGTACCGAGTATAGGACCACATGATCTCTCTTGCAAGTCGGTTTATACAAAAGATAGGGGAATATAACCTCCAGCTTTAAATAATTCAATGAAATAGAAGCTAGCGATTACTCAATGTTCAATTAAAAAAAAAACACCAGATAATGGGAATCATCCTCCATTTTAACTTGTACAAATCATGGGTAATTGTATGTTATACAAATTTAGGAGAGGGCTATTAGTCTATGAAACTTGTGATGATATATGTGTGGATTACAAATTATGAATCTTAATTCTCAAAAGATATTTTCATTGCGAATCTTAACTTTTTTGCATGCAGAACCAGAAGATAATGTCCTTGTAAGTCATGGTGATGCAGTATCACAATGCTACTTTTTTGAGGAAATGATTTATCTTTTAACTATTGATCAATTTCTTTGTTGTCATTATAAACTACTGGTTTTTTTACCCTTCTCTGGGCAAAAACTCATAAATGCTTGCATCATTAAATAGGACAACCACTATATAAAGATCTGAATTTGTCATTTTTGAAGCTTTCAAGTTGTGTTACATGACTTTAAGCATTTAGCATATACGCTAACCACTTAAAAATAATTTCAACAAGTTTGGTGATTACTTTCTATTTTCAGGTGTTTATTCTTTTTGATATTATTTTCTGATAAGCACAGCTTAGCCTTAATAACCTAACATGTTGATGAAAAATTGCAACTGGAAAACAGGAAAAGTGAATAACTGAATTTCAAAATGTACAATAATTATAATGCTAATGGGAACTGGAAAATTATTTTATTTACACTAAATACAATAAATAATGTTTACTGGGACATTAGTGGGTTGTGTCATCAGACTTAATATCCAGGCAGCTGATGAAGCTTTCCTGTTGACACCATACATCTACATATTGTCACATGGTGGGCATCATATTTCCTGTTTAAGTGAGATTGTAATCTTGTTGGGACTACGAGGCCTAAATTTGTTTGTTACAATTTTGTTAATGATTGGCTTATATACTGCTCTCACTGTAATTGTAATAGTATAGCTGCTAGAAATGGTTATGAAATATAACAGTGCCTATATTGGTGACTATCTCTGGAATTGTGTCAAGTAGTTTTCCCTCTATTGTCTGTAGTTGTAATTGTTTCTTTCTTAAAACTTAAAGTTGCTCAACTTTAAATATTTTTTTAAAGTGCATGTATTAAATTTAATTTTTTTAGTTTTATCACACATTTGTTATACCAATCCAATTATTTTTATGTTTCTAAAAATTATTTATTAGAGTAACCTCCACCCAAAAAAATCCCAAAACTTAAAAAAATACAAAAATCAGTTAATGATGTTAGATAATGGCATGATGCAGTCTCATTAATTACAGAGAGTTGATAACCTGATCAGGGCTACATGTCACACTTGTTGTTTGTGGCCTGGTTGACAATTACTGATACAGGTCCATGTTTGTTGTTTAATACCAGTGATTTCCCAGATTGTGAATGTCTTGACAGGTGCCTAGGCTTACGTGACAGAATGCAAGTTAACACTACAAACATTCCTACCTGCACTCCGCCCCCTTAAGTAAAGACAAATGTTGTAGGCAGAGATGGGGGGGTCTTCTTCTTCCATGTTGCCAGGCATTACAGCAATTCTGGCATGTAGTTGCACTTTTTAAAATGAAATTTTCTTTAAATGAAAAAGGGGAAATTTTAGGGGGAATTTTTTTCCCCAGAGGCTAGAAGTAGTTGAGTTATGAAAAGGTTTTGTGATGAATGAATGTTTAATTTTAGAGATGATAAAACCTTGACCAAATATTAGTGCATGTACTTGTTCCAATGTACCATTTTATGAAATAAATAGTGTATGCATGGTTTGTTTACAATGTGAGAATGAAAGAAATAAAACTATTGTTGACTTGACATTTTGTCCCTGAAGTCTGAATATTCTATATGAATTGACAATCACTGAGACAAACCATGAAAAGTAGTTATGAGTCTGTATTCAGTAAATAACAAGATAAGCAACAAATTCAATAAGTAATATACATTTACATAATGATGTTATTCCAGTACCTCCCTAAAGCATTAGTTAGGGACTTGGAAGGAATCATTTAACAGAATTTTACATCATAAAACAGGTTCAGTTATTATTAGTCACAGGGGGACAATTCATATGAGCCCTTCTTTCTATGAAGCAAGGGAACTGAATGTACGTCATGATCTGGACTGTTACAGACAAAAAGAACAGAGTCACTGCCTTGATTTATGGACCCTTTCAGTGGTTTACTAGTTTAAGAGTCATTTTATTTTTCGCAGGCGATGGTAGCCTGCTATCCTGGTCCATCTACTGGATACCTCCGGCATGTTGATAATCCAAACAAAGATGGCCGTGCCATCACCTGTATTTATTACCTCAACAAAGACTGGGACTCAAAGGTTAGTGAAGAATTACTTAAACTTGCTCTCTATGGAATAATTTCAGCAAAAGTGACAGACAAGTCTTAATTACCTCTAACTTGTGAATAAATTTTTAAAAAAATCATACATGTTAACTCTACCGATTTACGCGGAAGTCTACCGCTTTTTAGCTTTCTCCCGCCTACCGCTTTTCTTCAAAATACGTTCTTTGTTTTGATAGATAGCCATTTTGGAAGCCATTGTGGTCAAAAAATCTCGTCGGGTTTGAAATTAGCGCGTGACTTTGAATCGAAGGCACACAAACGCTTTTTTAAGTCGGGTGAATGACAAGTTTTCAAGCATGTGTTTTACATTGAACGATGAAAGAAGCCACACTTCCCGTGATTACATTAGTTACAAGACATGTCGATATTATTCTCGCGAAGGAAAGGGAAGCTTTGAAATTCCACACGTGGCTTTAACGATGACTGAATATATCTTTTAACTTGACCATAACAGTAAACCTGACTTGCAAAGCTGCATGATTTGTGATAAGCATGTAAACATCGTTTTGATTTTGAAAAAGAATATACGATTTCCTACTAGTCCTTACTTCTCTTATATGTTAAATTTTTGCAACTTAACTTATTTTTTTCTGAACAAAGGCAATTGTTAAAGTTTCTGCACTCAAATATTTTTTCCTCCCCCCAAAATATTATTAATACCGGTAATCAATATGATGGTAAATGCATGCAAACATTTTTATTGCATGTGTTGATATTACTAAATTTCAAAAGTCTTTTATATTTTAGTTGATATTGTTAATTACTAATTGAAAACCCTTTTTACATAATGTATTACATAAAAATCTGTGCTTTGAAATATACGCAAAAACAGCCGCGCGCAATGCTACCGCTTTTCGGTTCAAAATCTATTTTTCATCACTGGAGGTTAACATGTATGAAAAAATGCTTTCTAATAAATACATCCAATCCAATATTGATTTTAGTAATTAAAATCATATTATATGAAAAGAATATAAAACAAAGTACAGATTATTTGTGGAGGAAAATGTCATGTATGTATGTTTCACTCACCAAAGATTTTAGAATTAGATAACCCGTTCATGACTTGGTTTGAATTACATTGATACTGGAGTAATACCTGGTAAATGGTACATCTAGCTCCAATGCCATTAAAATTAAAAGTTTCAGATTTCAGATTTAGACTTTGAATTTAATATCCTTGAATGATTGATTGCAAAGGCAGGGGGAAATAACTGGTTACTTTATAATGATCAATTTGACAAACTTGGAACAAATTCATACAAAATTGCATACTTCTAAACTAGTACTATGTTTTGTTGAAATAACAATTTTAATTTTAACACATTTACAAATGTCAATCCCATTAAGGAACTTGTCAATCTTAAAAACATTACAGCTGCTAGTAGGATATGTTGTTTTATAAAAAAATTGTTTCAACACTAGAAAGGAATGTCAACAATGAACACTTATACAATTTTATGAATTCCAATGATAATCTTTGTACAAACCTAGTTTTGTTCACCCAATATTTTGTCCATTGTAGATTTATTAATGTTTAACTTTTGCATGCTTATGTTTAATGTTTTGTTTTATGTAACTCATATTCATGACTGTATGCCGACATGGTAATTGTCAATAAATGAATTAATTGATGCTGGGATATTTGGTATGCCGGGTGTATGCAGAAGATTTATATGGTAGTACCGGTACATGTATCTTTCAACTGTACAACTTTTCTGGCTAATCTAACATTAAAGCAGCTAGGTCAGAGATTTCAGAATAAATTACCAAAGTATTTGGCCATTGAAGGACATGGGCAAGAATGTAACCGACTTTTATGTTTTTCTTCCTGAGGTACACACTTTTTTTTAGCCAATAGAAATCGGTAAATTGTAGGACTGTCAGAAAAGGATGTAAAACATGTCTTTTCTAGGTAATCGTGACAGAATAATTCTGAGAATTCCCTCCACCCTTGCCGCAAATTACGTAACTAGAGCTAGACCTGGTATTTGTGTAGATTTTTTTACGTCATGTACAGAGACCAAATTTGTTTGGATTTGTTTAACTGTAGATACTCAATTATTTTTTAGCTGGGTTACACCAAGTTCAAAACAAGACCTACAAATGAAGGCAATTGGGGGTTTGGAGTTGGGCCAGTGGGTGTATAAAATAAGTTATCTATTTTATGTAATCACCTCCTACTGTTTTTGATCTTAGGGTTCTTGCTAATATTTTTAAACCAGGGTGGGAGTAATTAAATTTGGGGGAAATTGAGAATATCAACACAATACAGTAAAATATGCAAATTCAGCTACAGTTGTTTCATAAATTTTTGCCAAATAAGACAATTCTATGTTTTAACAGGAAGTACTTTTCATAAAAGAAAATTAGATAAACATTACACACTAGAATTTAAATATTGTAAAATATTGATGTTTGTTAAAGCTCACAATTATAGGTAATATCATGTACCGTTTGTATTATGCCTCTACATACCAGTAGTAACTTCCAAAAGTTGATGAATAAAGAATACTTAAAGAGTAACAAACTGAATAGAAACCAGAAAATTGGAATCAGACCAATCAGAAATCATGGTTCACTTTTTCAAACTTATTTGAAAATTAAATTAATATAGGCTCTCTGTTCACCTGAGAACTTTCAATTTAAATGTTTAGTGTGTCCAATCCAATTTAATGGGAATACATGTAAAATATAGATTTGCATCATTCTATTATTGATTTAGAACTCTTAGAATTCTAAAATTCTCAATAAATGAATTAATTGATGCTGGCATATTTGGTATGCCGGGTGTATGTAGAAGATTTATATGGTAGTACCGGTACATGTATCTTTCAACTGTACAACTTTTCTGGCTAATCTAACATTAAAGCAGCTAGGTCAAAGATTTCAGAATAAATTACCAAAGTATTTGGCCATTGAAGGGCATGGGCAAGAATGTAACCGACTTTTATGATTTTCTTCCTGAGGTACACACTTTTTATTAGCCAATAGAAATCGGTAAATTGTAGGACTGTCAGAAAAGGATGTAAAACACGTCTTTTCTAGGTAATCGTGACAGAATAATTCTCAGAATTCCCTCCACCCTTGCCGCAAATTACGTAACTAGAGCTAGACCTGGTATTTGTGTAGATTTTTTTACGTCATGTACAGAGACCAAATTTGTTTGGATTTGTTTAACTTTAGATTCTCAATTATTTTTTAGCTGGGTTACACCAAGTTCAAAACAAGACCTACAAATGAAGACAATTGGGGGTTTGGAGTTGGGCCAGTGGGCGTATAAAATAAGTTATTTATTTTATGTAATCGCCTCCTACTGTTTTTGATCTTGGGGTTCTTGCTCATGTTTTTAAACCAGGGTGGGAGTGATTAAAGAACTATATATGATATTAGTCAAATTTGGCCCCCATAATTTGCCATTTTTTAAAGTGTTTCAGGTACATTAAATTGTTGTATTATTTTTTAGAAGAGTTGATATAAACTATATTTTTCACCTATTTATTTGATTAATTTGCACGCACTGGCAGTATATGACGTCAGAAGTGACGCTATTTTTATAATTCAATCAAAATCAGTCATTATTTGACATTTTTCTTATCTTTTTTCAAATGGGAAATATAGAGCAACGCTTTGAACAAGAACAAATTTTTGTCATTTATAAGTACTGACTAGATACATCTTTGGTGAAAATATTTTGTTTGTTCAAGCAATCGCTCAATGTTTTCTTAAAGAAAAACTGCTTGAAAACCATCCGTTTTACGCTAAAAATGCGAAAATGGTGGGAAAAAGTAAACTTTATGATGTCATATTTTTAGATTGTGGGCACTTTATTCAAAATAAAAATTATGAATAAACTTCAAATGTATATCTGTACAAAGAAAACAAAGAATTACAGTAAAATGATGATGTTCATTTTAGGGGGCCATAATTTAGGCTCAAACCATATATATAGTCCTTTGGGGAAAATTGAGAATATCAACACAATACAGTAAAATATGCAAATTCAGCTACAGTTGTTTCATAAATTTTTGCCAAAAAAGATAATTCTATGTTTTAACAGGAAGTACTTTTTATAAAAGAAAATTAGATAAACATTACACACTAGAATTTAAATATTGTAAAATATTGATGTTTGTTAAACCTCACAATTATAGGTAATATCATGTACCGTTTGTATTACGCCTCTACATACCAGTAGTAACTTCCAAAAGTTGATGAATAAAGAATACTTAAAGAGTAACAAACTGAATAGAAACCAGAAAATTGGAATCAGACCAATCAGAAATCATGGTTCACTTTTTCAAACTTATTTGAAAATTAAATCAATATAGGCTCTCTGTTCACCTGAGAACTTTCAATTTAAATGTTTAGTGTGTCCAGTCCAATTTAATGGGAATACATGTAAAATATAGATTTGCATCATTCTATTATTGATTTAGAACTCTTAGATTTCATACCAGTATAAACTAATCTTTGTCAGTTTACAAGTTTTAAACCATATGGCAATTAAAGCATAAATTGTATCAATCTACATGTATGCAGAATCATCAGGGTTGCTTTATCAAAGTTTTATATGAACTGTCGAATTCTCCTAATTCAATGAAGTATCAGACAGACACCATCGTGTCATGTGATGTACCGGTATGAGACAGACACCATCGTGTCATGTGATGTACCGATATTAGACAGACACCATCATGTCATGTGATGTACTGGTATGAGACAGACACCATCGTGTCATGTGATGTACCGGTATGAGTCAGACACCATCGTGTCATGTGATGTACCGGTATGAGACAGACACCATCATGTCATGAGATGTACCGGTATTAATCTCACATTCATTTTCCTGGATTTACAGGTGGATGGTGGAACTCTACATATATATCCTGAGAATGAGAGTCGAATCGCCAGCATTGAGCCAACATTTGATCGACTTCTGTTCTTTTGGTCGGACAGACGGAATCCACATGAAGTCATGCCAACATCAAAAACGAGGTGAATACTTTTAGAGACTAATTCATTCAAGGTCATGTTAACAACAAGTTCTATCAAAGCCAATATGTTAACTACAAAGTTTTAGTTTAGTTTAGTTTAGTTTAAACAATATTTATTCAGTAATTTGCATCATACATATTATAATTACATTTCATAAAGATTGAGAAACAAGCCAAAAGGCTTATGTTAATCTCGCTCAGAATATCTCAGAAATAATTGGAAGTAAACAAAATATTTACTTTTTAAGGAATTCAAAGGTAGCAAAAATAATAATTGCGATGACATTCTTTCTTTTAATTTATAGTTTTATTCACATGATAGGAAATTTTGTTGGTTTTACAGAACTTGTCATTATGAATACATGTATTTGACACCCTGAGCTACATGTATTCCTGTCACAGATGTTTATTGTGGTGAATTGGTGCATCACTGGTAAACAGCGGAATAAAGTAGTTGTGAATAAATGATTATAGAATTACACTCTAAGTATTTAAGGATTACAGAGACATAGCTATTTATTTATTAGAGACATATAATTGCTAATAAATGATAATAGATAAGACATTTTGATCCATTTTTTCCCCTTGATAACAGATACGCCATTACTGTTTGGTATTACGATGCTGTGGAGCGGAAACAGGCAGTAGAGAAATTTACAGGTTTGGACAATTTGTTTCATTCTCCAGATCATTTGTAACTAATTCATTTGTATATTTGTTTAAATTCTGTGCATTTTAATCCTTCTGTTTTATTTTTTGAGTTTTGAATGAATTTAGCTTCTTGTATTAGTCTAAGCATTTTCATTATTTGCTTTAAATTATTTTGCTCGATTTTTGATGTCTTCTTTTCCCATCAAATTTTCGTTTGATATAAACCAAGTACTTCCCAAGGAACCTATTAATTAAACATCAGAGGTCAGTCTATGGTTCGAAACCTGTTGTAACATGGTTAATATCAATAATAAAAGAGCTCCAGACCTATTCTGTCCTGGTTCTTCATGGAGTATAGTTTATAAATGAACTTGGTTGGTCAAGTGATCAAATTCTGTCAAGTCCAAAGAAATTCTGTCAAGTCCAAAGGGCTTCTCAGAAGATTTGATCACATATCAACCAAGTTCATATCCTGGTGAACTTTTTAACATTGCTGTTTATTACTTATATTTACATTTGGGAAAGGCAAATCGTTCAGAATTATTTTTAAATACTGTGTTTTTATGTTTACAATAATGCAACCGTCAAACGATAAGCACATGCAGTAATCATCATGACGTCATGAAAAAGTTCACACAGAATTGAATGTTTTTTGTTCTTCTATAGGTTCATAATAGGAAACCTTTGCAAATGTAAATATACAGAAATAAATGTTTTTGCTATTACATAGGTTTATATGAAGAAACACAAGTATATACTGTTTTTTTTTATATTAACGGCTTGTTCTTGAAGTATTTCAAGTTTCTCACAAGTCATCTGTCCATACACGGGACATTTAGTGAGTGAACAGTCTGTCAAGTTCTCTCAAATGTTTTGTTTTTTCCTTTAATTGCAGGGTTTAGTTGCAGTTTTAAGTGTTTTGCTTTTGGTGCATTGTAGATCATTATGGCTACCCCCCCATATCCATCCCCATTTCTGGGGTCCAGCACTTGCTACCCATTATGACCATCACTCAGGAACCATCAAGGAAAAAGTCCTATGATGGTTTTGAGAGTTGTTTGGTCACCCGCAAGCGAAGCAAACCTAAGAAACATAGCTGTTAAGAACGTTGGCTTCTGGTATACTCTTGTTGTCCCTGTTTATCGATCTAGCATGTTGTTGTTGTTGTGTTGTTGTGATCCGTTGTGAATGGAACAATTCTACCCAAGTAGGAAATAAATTTTTCATATACTGTATATTCCTTATAATCTTATAATAAAACTTATGAATTTAAAAATAAATGTATCAAGAAAATTTAAACTAATAAAGAGCCAATCATTAGTGAAATAATTTTAAAAACAAGTTTGTGGGTTATGACATGGTTTTTTTTTTTCATTAATAAAACATTTTTTGAACGAGAGTTGTCCAAAAATAACATTGACAAGTGACGTTATTCAGTTAGCTGAAAAATCAGGAAGATAAAAACCTATGCCACAAAAGGTTCAGGAAATTTACATTAAAATAAATGTTTTAATATAAAGAGATATATAGATCATAAATTCAACGTGCGGCGCAATGTCATATTAGAAGTAAATATCATAAAGAGATGAAAATCGCAAGGAAAAGTACTTTTGAAAAAATGCATTTAAATTTGTTGACAACTTTATTATTCACCCAATAAATATTTTAGCTATAATGAATTTTTTATAGATTTAATAGCGTGTTTTGTGAAAAGTTGAAGAGTGAATTCGTATTAAATTGACAACATCAGTGTTTGAGGCAACATACTAGTAACTAATAAAATTTTGTAAAGTCATTGACACAAATCCTAAACCAATTTTGAAGTACTGGTAAATAAAATTTCCTTTGAATACATTTTGTGAAATAGTAGTCTAGCAACATCGAAAATAATTGGAGGAGTATGATGACAACAAGTGAAAAAAGAAACCCCGATCGATACCTAGCAAAACTTGTCGTTATAAAAACCCCGATCGATACCTAGCAAAACTTGTCGTTATTAATTTTTATTTTTCTCAAAAAAATAAAGCACATGGACTTACTGGGTGTTTTTGTTGGAGGATAGAATTAACCAGAATGCCTGTTCAACACAGCACGGGCTCGTGAGTGCTTGCCTAAATTTCCTATCCTTACTGTACAAAGAGCGTTCACAAGCACCTGCTGTTCTGAACAGGCCTCTATATTCACTTGTCCTCAAAACAGTTATATCGGCATAAATTTATTGGACATGAATTCTTTTATTTACACAAATAGGTTTAAAAAATATTTTTTCAGTAGAAAATTGTTAATAAGTTGTTTGATAGTTTGATATGAATTAAGGGTACTGTTGTCAACCTTATTTCAGAAATGTGCAACATATGTTTTTCATATGTTAAACATATGTTTAACATATGTGTCTTCACATATGTGAAACGTATAAAAAACACCCCGTATGTTTCACATACGTATTAAAACACATGTTTTACATATGTTTCATGTATATTTAACATATGTTTTTTATTTCCATATGTTTAACATATGTGGCTAACCATATATTTATTATTTTTAAAATCTACCCATTTATATGTACTAAGGATTAAATTAAGATTCTTTACATTTAATTACTTAGTAAGATTTTACAAAAACAAAAATCAAACAAAGAACTGCAATAACACACATGTTCAGATCACATTAAATTTAATTTCAATCAGCTCCATTACAAAATCAATCTTCAAAATCGTCTTCAAAATTTTTAGTTTCTGAAAAAGAAGATAATAATATTTGTAAATTCAATAACATCATATAATTTACATTTGCAATAAATCTACTTAAATAAACAATCCTAGCTTTACATTAATATGGTGATACAATAACCATAACAAGCATATTGGATTGTCTGAAATGTTATACATGAGAGAGAGAGAGAGAGAGAGAGAGAGAGAGAGAGAGATACACTATGATACACACAGAGAAAGAGACAGACAGACAGACAGACAGACAGACAGTCAGACAAACTGAGACTTGGTGGCTATATAGAAAAGTCAGAAAAGTTAAACATTTACATACATGTATAAACCTTTTACCTCTAGTGAATATATTCAGCCTCGCTGCCAGATTTCTGCCCAACTCCAACTTCTCACTTCTCAATGTTTTTCCTTAAAGAGGCATGTTTTAACTTCTTTCTAAAATGTTAATTCAAAATTATACTCTGTCCCGGGTTTTTGCTTCCACCACTTTTCGCTTGATATTTCGATAATCATAAATACCTTTGTGCTCAAACTACGTTCATCCACTGATATGAAAAATGTCCAGATTATCTGTTTTGAAACGCCCCTTCTACCGCTTCAGGTTTCAATACACATCCCAAAATAGAAAGTCTACGAGGATTTTGCATTGCATCAGCCATTAATAAGCCCGGATGACAATGTTGAAAAATTGCGCGAGGTGTCCCGAGAACTTCCGAATGGAGAAAAGATGTAAACATTTCCCATTATAAATCTCCGTAAGAAATTTGTTTTCGTTCCTGTAAACTTTTATGAGTGAAAAAGGATAATTTGTCAATAAAGATATCTTGGATATTTTACATTTCATCGTTTTCAACCGTACTTCTTTCACAGGTATGTGTATTTTTATTAAAAATCATCAAAAAGTGATGGAAGCAATAACTTGGGACAGACTATAGACACAATCATAAGATATTTTAAAAATCAACATGATACAAAAATATATCTTAAAAGTGAAAAAAAAATTATGTCACTGTGTTATGGTTGATATCCTACATCCGTCCCATTGATGCATTTCTATAAACTTAAAAAAATTATTCAATTAGCATTAAATAAGACTATAACTTAATTCAAACGACTTACTGATCATTCAATCGTGTTTTGTAATGTAAAAACATATAGAATTAATTAGGTGTATTGATTATTTTTTTTTTTTTGTTCCTTCAGCTGCAAATGGAAGTCAAGACCTACTCGTTGCTTTGCAATGAGCTTTGCTCTAGTTCTTTTGCTACTTTCACTTTTCAACTTTTTATATTTTAATATATCTTCAGATCAACAAATATTTTATGCTCCCCATACGAATTAATTAGCCTAATTCAACTGAAACCCGTTAGCTGCTGAGTTGAGATCTTTCGGGAAAATTATGTTCAGTATTGATCACATTGAAAGACCTAACTATAGGTAACCGGCCGTTCGTTTTCTGAAATATTCTATAAATGTGTGATTCAGCTACTGTATTTAACTCACTGGTATTTCATTTACTATAGCTACACTTTTAATATTCTTTTGGCAACATAAAGCAATATTTCTTTTTTAAAACCACAATATGTCCGTCGATCGTTTATCGTCTTTCAACCCGAATTTTCCCGTAATGTTCCCTCTATTACCACCAGCCACTGTATGATGAAATTTTAAAATGCAAGTGCTTGAAAATCCTTACCTTTAGCTAATTCACCCTGCAGCTTGATCTTCTGCTTCCGTGACGTAAAAATGTGACGTATATTTGTGGACGACAAAATTAAAGTCGATTCCGTCTTAAATCCGGATTTGTTAATAAATCAATATTTTAAGAGAGTACATGGCCTCAATTAATTTATTAATTTTGTTATGCATCTATTCATTTCTACATGTAAAGTTTAAGCCATGTATAACATGCGCGGATCTAGAGGGAGGGGGGGGTCCCCAACCCCACCCCCCTGAAAAATGAAAATTTATTACATTTACATAATAACATTATCGCAAATATGCCTCGAACCCCCCCCCCCCCCCAACCAATCCGCGCATGTATACTGGCAAAGTTTTTCTTCACGCATGTATCTCATGTGTTAAAATAACGTATGAATTACATATAGAAAAATACACACATGAATAACACATGTATAACATATGTGTAAAGTATGGAAAAAAGTATCATATGTTACACATGTGTGTATGTATACATGCGTTTATACACACATGTTTACCATATGTTTTTGAACTCATGTTTAACATGTGTTGAAAAATCACGCATGATTTACATATGATACACATGAGTTATACGTATGTTTGATCAGAACATATGTGAAACATATGTGGCACATTTTGCTGTGTAGTACTTTGTCGTGTTGATTTTCCTATCATTGGAGTACTTTGTTATTGATTTCTCACATAACTTTAACACAATCTTTTTTTCACTGTACTTTTTGGGAGGTTTGCTATTGTGTTTTTGTTTTAATAATCTTGCTTTATTTTTACTTTTTATAACTTCATGTGTCATATCATACATTTTTTCAAGTCCTGCATGCACACCAGTGTATATATTAATTGAATCTCTACTTTCCTTTTAAAGTATTTGAAATAGAAATACTGTAATATGATCATCATTTCATGGATAATTATGTTCCATTAAAGCTGACATGAATCAATAAAAGTATTTAGTCGCCATATTAGTTTCGATTGCTGCTCAACTGCTACTGGGGTATGCACTGGTTGAGCACATTACGGTTGGTTGCTTTCGGATTGAAGCATTCAGGTGGCACATATTACTTCTAAAAGCATGAACTTCACTTTGTAGTAAAATGCTTGAAAAGATAAAATAAAAAAGGTACAAAAATAAAAGAGGGACAGTCCACTGTATATCCTTTGAACGAATTTCCAAGGTATCTGCATTATTTTGCACAAATTAAATTACTTCCCGTGCACATCGAACACGTGTGTCGTTCATACAGAGTACGTAATGTCTGCATCATATTGTAGACCCTGGCCGCACTACTTCCAACTCAGTGAATAAGCGATAGTAAATCCAAGAAAGAAACGATGTGTTGTTGTTTTTATCAGTTTCAGTAACAACAAAAAATCTTTGTTCTCTAAAAACTACCAGTATGCTGTCACTGCACGATCTACTACAGTGTATGGTTTGCGCATGTCCAATGATATATAACAGTATGACACATGGAAACATGTGCCTGGATTTCAGTATGTTTTGTTTTCAATTGTCTTTCATTGGAAATTCATTACGAATGCAGTGGTTGTTATATTTTTTTCAAAATGCATTTCTACAAATCTTTCTGTCTTATGTAATATGTGTTAGGGTAAATGAAATATCTGAATAGGTGAAGCGTGAATAGTGCTCTCTGCCTTATATATAGGGTGTGTAGCTATGAGCGTAAGAATAGAAATTGACAACTAATAAGGCAGTAGATGGAGATAATTAAATCGTATTTATGAATTCATGTCAGCTTTAAGCAGATATCTTGGCATTTATATCCGTTTATTGTGAAATATTTAGGGATGTCTTTTAATTTAAATTTTTGTTTGTTTTTCCAGAGAACCAAAAGCCTGGCAAGCGGTAAAGCGTCTCTCTGAATCAGGCTATGGGACGCCTGTATGAATCAGCCTATTGGTCGTTTCTGAACAATGCCTCAGTGAGTGGGCAGTGATGGACCTCTTTAAATCACACCCCTGATTTGAGCAATATTTGACACCTCCAGTGCTAGATATTGGTCTGCAGTCATCCCTCTGTTTGTTTCACTTTCTCATTCCTGACTTAGTTCCAAGTGCTGTGTTTAGAGTTCATTGTGATGATAACAGTGCACTGTTTTGGTCATATGGTTTACTTTTATATAATCACTTGGACAGAAATAATATTTCATGACAATATTACTTGACTAAGATGGATAGGTTCCAAGTGTGATGTTAGAGATATAAACTGTTGTGTGATATATGTGGACTCCAGTGTGAGTTTGTTGTTGTTTACATACATGGTACGATGTCACAACGAAGATAGTACATATATCCATGGGTTGTTGTTTACTCTGAGATGTTGTGTGTATTGGAATTGCCTCAACAAACAGGACTGTTGTGATGCTGTGATTTCCGTGTTAAAGCCAAGCAATGGTCCAGAGACCAAATACTTTAACTCTGAAGAATATCTGGTGATGATGAAGCATTTAGCTCCAAGTGTTCAGTTCAAGTGAGAGAAACATACCAAGTTTTATTTTTGTGCTATTTCTTGTTTTATGTTATTAAGTTTATTTAGTGTACTGATGAAATGTTAAAAGTACAAGAATGTCTGAAAGGATGAATAAGTTTGTCATGAATGGGACGTGTAAAATTGTTTGAGTATTGGTGTGTGTAAAAGAAGCATGTGTGTTGTGTAAAGATGTCGGTCATCACATTCAGCCTCCAATTTATCTTTATCCCAACACCACCATTATTCCAGGACAAAAAATGACCACATGTAAATATTTGATATAAAGTTTGTACATACATGTATTACTTGGTAGTGATAGTGTCCAAATATTTGACATAACTGAAGATTCTGAGAATAAACATGGAAGCCAGTGGACTTTTCAATAATGTAAATTACTTTTGAAAATCAGTAAAAATTATTAATTTGTTAAATTGGCTTTGTACAAGTATGAATAGAGAGAATTTATAGGTTTACCATTTTTTAATTTTTGTTTGTTTTTGTTTGGGGGGTCCTAATAAGTCCATGTACTGTTTTTACAAGTCTTTGTAATATTTTGATGTTATAATTATTAAGGTGGAATAACACACCTGTAAAAAGTCACTCAAATTAACAGTAAATTATTTGATTATGAATGATATAATGATAAATAAACTGTTCATATGTCAAATAAGCGAACAATTTGCAGTTTGAGGATAAAAAATGAATAACTAAAAAATTCAATTCAGTAAGTAACAACAAAACCCCTGCAGGATTCGAACTCGGGATGTACGGGTCACAAGCCCGACACTTTATCCACTCGGCTATGAAGTACATTACATGTTGCCTTCGATAAAATCATTTAATGAAACAAAATTTAGTTTTGATCAGAGGTCAGCCATTTTGTGATGATGTTTTATTCCAGCTTAAGCTTCATGACTTCACTATAACAATGTACTCAAGTCTAATTTTTTTGTTTTGTATCATGCCAAAAGTGGGTTTTAAGCATTTATTATTTATTGTAAAATTCCACCAAATTACTGTAAATGGTAATTTTTTGGTACTTTTCTTGATTATCATTGGGAAAGGGGATGAAAAAATAAAAAGTGTAAATAAGGCTGCCACAGCAATGCAGGAAACAATGTGTACAACTGACAATCTCACTAAATGGTGCTACCCCATACCTCATCCATATGTCTGTTGTGGAGTACCTGTTGTATGTGTACCCTGAGTACATGTGTATGTCTGTGTATCAAAGATGTACATGTGTGTCTCCAAGATGTACATCTGTATCCATGAGAACATCTGTATGTGTGAATCCAAGATGTATATCTGTATAAATCCATGTGTACACCTGTGTGTATTTCTAAGATATACCTGTGTGTGTATCCAAATGTACCTTAGTTTGTGTGTTTATCAACGATGTATATATGTGTGCTTGTGTGTTTGTTTACAAGATAATTCTTTTTAAGCTCACCTGAGTCAACATCTTACCTGAGCTTTTCTGATCAAATGTTGTCTCAGAGTTTAACAATTTTGCTCAGGTGAGAAATGTTGCACATGGGCCTTTTGTTTCTTCACCCACCTACTTAAGCATTAGATTTTATGTAAAATACCTGGTATTCAAACATTCATCCTTCATTTTAATTTTGGTGTTATTTTTATATAAAAGCTATATGAAGTTCGTTGTAGTCAATGCATGAGAACAAATGTAAACCTGGGTTTTTGTTCAAAAGTCATCTTATTTCTTTCATGTTGTCAATTTCTTTTCGGGAATTAACATCGATAAATTCACAGATGTTGAATTGGAAATTGGAGGGCTGTTGTGATTTTAATGTAGAACATGTTGTAAATTTATATTTGTGGAACATTAAAACACAAGGACGAAATGTAATGGAAAAATATATTGTATTTGCTCTCTTATAGAGACTTTTGTAGGAAAATTAAAATAAACTTGATTTAACCCTGCATACAATGTATTTAAAATTGTGACAAAATTAGACTGGTTTTATCAAATGTTTATTTTCAAAAATATGATTTTATGATTTTAATACAAGAAACTGAAACAGTTTTTGTGTTTCTGAATATTTAGATTTCAAAAAGGGCTTTTTATTGGATGTTGTTGTTGGAAAAGTTTTGGCATCTGGTGAGGAAATTGAATGTGTATTGGTAAAATGGCCGCTAGTTCTGAGTGTTTTATGTGTCTGCCTCTGTTGTTTGGTTTGGTTGTACGTCAACCATGTGATCTTTGTTTATATTGCAAAATAAAAATATGTACTGTCTTAAGAACTCCATATTTTAGTTGTTTTCTTCGGTCACCTGTTAAAATCAAATCTGCCTCACTGTACTGGTGCAGCACCATTAGGACCCGGCCTGTGTGGGCCCTATAGTGATCAGTCTGTAAGTCCTTCCATTGGTCTGTCTATCCACATCAGTCTGTCCAATCATCCATCAGTCTATCGGTCTGATATCACTTACCCAGAGCATATTGCAGCCCTCTGCATTGACAGTGAATGGCTTAATCTCAATGTCAAAGCAAACTTTCGTGTCAAAATGAATGCTTAAACATCACATATAATTTTATCCTTAACAAACAGTCTATTTTTTCCATTGATAACAGTACTTATCGATTCTGCAATGTATAGTCCATTAAAACACTGCTGTGATGTCATTCCTTTGTTCCAGCAGTCTAAACTTTACCTATGACAGTCCGATACTAGTGAGCTTCTTTTAATATCAGACCGTTACTAGTGGTTACATGCAGTACTGATGTCCTTTAAAATCAGACTGTCTCGGGTAAATCAACTATGAAATTCAATGGCATAAAGCACGATATATGCCTCGAACACTTCTGTATGAAAAAATATAAGACAGTTCTAGGCCCTAACGGGCCTCGAAACTCTTGATATTTTTTATTACAGAACTGTTATATCCATTACATACATTTCATCAATAACTATTTTAATATTTAATCATACAATTACTGATAATTATATAAATAACAATTGCTGAAAATTATATAAATATGAATTGTTTACAAATTTATTAGATTTGATCACGACCATATTTAATCACCTCATAAAACTCAAAGAATGATTCCTTATTCCTTAATTAATACAAGTAAACACAAAATTCATACTCCGATGATTCTGTGTAAAATTGACAATCCGTATAAATTCTGCATGAATTAAAATGATTCTACAGAAGCGCCGATTCTGTTAACATGGTCGATTAGAATTAATTAAGATATCATGTTTTTAGGCACCAAATGATACTAAATTTGAATACAAATTCCTGATCGTAAAGGAGCGTTTTTCTTTTGATAGCTTGATGAAACATAGGTAATCACAGATTACAAAGCTCACCGAGACGAGGCATCACCTTTATGAGGAATCACCTTTATGATACCACCTTTATCATATTATTTGAAAATCATAGATAATAATGATCTTGGATATACATGGATACTGTTTTGACACAATATCGTATAACTATATCATATGTTAAAAAACTGTATAATAATCATATGTTCATTTCATAGAGTATTATATGATACAGTGATTATCAATACAATAATATAAAATACGATATTGCATTCTATGATACCTACAATATATATCATATATTACAATAAAATACTGTAATAAATAATGATGAAATATGATATTGTAACATATGATATGACATTGTATCTTGTTATACATTATTGTATTTGATCACATAATACAATATGATAATATATAATGATATTGATATTATATGAAACAATATAATATGATACAATATAATAATATATGATACAATATCATATCATATAATACATCAAAATACTGTTACATATGATATTATATTGTATAATATTAAAGAATGATATTGTATTGTATGATATTGTATCATATTTGATACATAATATGATATTGTATCATATGATACAATAAAATTAGATACAACATTGTATCATATCAATTGATACAATATCATGTGATATAGTACTATATTATATCATACAATATCATATTATACTATATTGTATTATATGATACATTGTACAATATCACATTATACATTATCATAAATACATTTTCATGTGATACAATAATATATTATGTAAACCAATATTATATTATACAATATCGTATCATATGATACAATATATATTATACAATATCATATAATATGATACAATATTATATGTTGCAATATCATAAGAAACAATAGCATGTGATAAAATGGTATATAATACAATATCATATTATACAATATTGTATCATAATAAACAATACTATACATAACAATATCATGATACAATATCATATCGTATCATATAACTTTTTACAATTTAAATATATGATATAATATTGTATCATATTAAACAATAGTGTATCATATCATACAATACTATATCATAGGAATCATATTATATCATTTAACAACGAACACATCTATCAAGAAGAATTGAGATAGGATAATTTTTGTAGCATCCTTGATAATGGAGATCTGCATCTGAAGCTACCTCTGCAGTTCATTAATATTAATGTCTAAAGGGTGGACGGAAGTTGTCACCTATATGTAAATGAGATTTCCCTGCACCGTGTGTTTGTTTCAATATTTCAAAATATATGCATTTATAAACATGTATTTATAAACTTTGTGTAACAAAAATTATAATTGACTGTTTATAGTATCCCTTTTCTTAGTTTTAACTTGTATATTGATTGAATTAAAAATTGACGCCTTTTGAATATTCGTATCAGTGCTATATTTGGAAGGGATTACCCAAAGTATGATGCAATTTATGTCAACTTCTGTCCACCCTTTAGCCTTTTGTCGCATATCTAAGGCAGTAGATGCAGACTGAGGGGTGATTTTTATTAATGACAGTTGTAATGCACCGTTTTGGTTGAATTGGTTGTAAGCTTAGATGTTGAATGACCGATCGGGAGACGGAGAGGATCGCAAAATAATTTTACCGATGAGTTTCAAGCAAAACTTCCAGCTGTTGTGACAGTCTGAAATAAATCCAAGATGGCGGGGATGGGTACCTTGTGTATTATGAGATATAGGGTATTTATTTTTATTATGAGAAAAATATATAACGTCAGATGCCTGTGAATCCAGCATCCGAAACCTATGGCTCAGATTCAGCATTCAAGCCTGTCAGGTGCATCAGTATCATAAGACGCATCATCCATGCAAGTTTGGTGAAGTTAGGACCAGTAATAACTAAGATATAATCATCAGAGGGCACCTGCTCCAAAAACTTTAACAAGCTCTTAAAACCTTAACCTCCTTCAGCATCCAAAACCTTTGGCTCAGATTCAGCATTCATGCCTGTCGGGTGCATCAGTATTATATGACGCACCATCCATGCAAGTTTGGTGAAGTTAGGACCAGTAGTAACTAAGATATAATCATCAAAGGGCACCTGCTCCAAAAACTTTAACCAGCTCTAAAAACCTTAACCTCATCCAGCATCCGAAACCTATGGCTCAGATTCAGCATTCCTGCCTGTCAGAGGCATCAGTATCATAGGACACACCATCTACGCAAGTTTGGTGAAGATAGGACCAGTAATAACTAGGATATAATCATCAAAGGGCAACTGCTCCAAAAACTTTAACCAGCTCTAAAAACCTTAATCTCATCCAGCATCCGAAACCTATGGCTCAGATTCAGCATTCAAGCCTGCCAGGTGCATCAGTTTCCTAAGACGCACCATCTATGCAAGTTTGGTGAAGTTAGGACCAGTAGTAACTAAGATATAATCATCAAAGGGCACCTGCTCCAAAAACTTTAACCAGCTCTAAAAACCTTAACCTCATCCAGCATCCGAAACCTATGGCTCAGATTCAGCATTCCTGCCTGTCAGAGGCATCAGTATCATAGGACACACCATCTACGCAAGTTTGGTGAAGATAGGACCAGTAATAACTAGGATATAATCATCAAAGGGCAACTGCTCCAAAAACTTTAACCAGCTCTAAAAACCTTAATCTCATCCAGCATCCGAAACCTATGGCTCAGATTCAGCATTCAAGCCTGCCAGGTGCATCAGTTTCCTAAGACGCACCATCTATGCAAGTTTGGTGAAGTTAGGACCAGTAATAACTAAGATATAATAATCAAAGGGCACCTGATCCAAAAACTTTAACCAGCTCTAAAAACCTTAACCTCATCCAGCATCTGAAACTTATGGCTCAGATTCAGCATTAAAGCATGTCTGGTGCATTGGTATCATAAGATGCACCATCCATGCAAGTTTGGTAAAGTTAGGACCAGTAGTAACTTTGAAATTGGTATCAAAGGGTACCTGCACCAAAAACTTTAACCTGCTCCAAAAACCTTAACCTCCTCCAGCATCTGAAACTCATGGCACTAATTCAGCATCCAAGTCTTTCAAGTCCATAAGTAGGTCAAGATGCATCATCCATGCAAGTTTGGTGAAGATAGGACAAGTAATAAGTTAGATACAGGACCTGCAACAAAAACTTTAACCAGGTCCGGACGCCGACGCCGACGCCGAGGGTATAGCATAAGCTCCCCCCGACTTCGTCTCGGTGAGCTAAAAATGGTAACAAACTGACAGAGTATTGAAGTAGTATATGATACCAATAAAGTACATTAAGTTACATGTACATTAAACGGCATACATGTAACAAATCCAGGCTTTGGGATTCGGTTCTATTCACATATCGTATAAATTGGAGAAAAAAAAATGATTGGATCTGTGGGATAATGTTTACAAAGTTTGTTTTACTCTATATTCTCACAGATTACACTCTAGTTTAAAACTTTACATTTCGTTGGTTTCTCAAACTTATCTTTTTTCTCATGCTAAAAAACTTTGAGTTATTAAGATCACTGTTCAGCAATTCAGTGAATTAATAGAGCAGGCCTTCCAGGTATCAAATTCTTTAATTTGACAAATATTTAATTTTTCGAAGACTTCCACCCTTTCCAGCAACAAACAGATTATCGTCCTTATCTGTACACAGTCCCCATGGACACTTCAGTCCACAGTCGATGTAGCGGAGGAACTGTCCGTCCTGGTCAATGACATGGATACAGTCATTACTTATATCAGATATAAGTATCTGACACTGACTGTCCGTGGCTAGTCCAAGAGGGCAGAACAGCATGTTCTTTCGAGCTATCATCTTTACGGTATAGCGGAATCGAACTAGCTTCCCTGTTTGATCCAACACGACGACAGCCCCGGCTTGACAGTCAACTACACAGATATCCAAGTTCCTGTTTTCGGCAATATATTTATAACCATTGTATGAATGAAAGAGAAGTTGTCCCTTATCATCAAACTGAATGCTTTGTTTTTCTGCAGTACCGGAGTAACGTACAACTCTAGTTTGCTTTTGATCGCAACTGTCCATAATAACCAGAAGGTCACCAAAAAGAGTACAACAAACATTTAGGGGTCTCCAATTATCGAGAGTGAGCAGGATTTGTGTTTTCTCATTTTTCAGTAGGTTTATAGTTTTGTTGTCCCTGTCTGTGTATACAAGGTAACCGTCTTTATTAAGTGTTATGTCCCAGGGGTTACTCCCGGACTCAGTTTTGGCGTGTTGTATACAAGAGGCTTCTTTCTCTGTTAATTTTATGCTTTCAATGGTACAGGCATCTCCTGTTGTGAAGATCATGTCTGTTCCTTGACAGGTCACGCTATACAGGCTGGCTGAGTAGCAGGAGTGGATTGTCTTGACTATCTCAGGTTCCCCCATCAACTCTTTGAGGGGACTAGAGTACAAAGCAGTCGGCATCTCTGTGTACACCACTTCTGTCTGTACATTCTCCACAGACAGACACCCAAACATGGCGTCTTGTTCTGTCTCAGGTATTATCCTACACTTAAATTGAGGCATCTTAACATTGACTCTTTGAGGTAGCATTTTAAACTCCTGACATCTTGACTCATAAGACGATACCACAATGAGGCTCTGAGAATCCATAACATTTCTAGAGTTGTCAATCGCCTCCCCAATACTAGACATCTTGCCATTTATTGCAATGATTTGTTGTTGTAGAGTTTCGACCTGTTGGTTTCTTATAACATCAGCTTCTGCTTTCAGTTTATTGACAGTTCTATTAATGTCTGAATGTTTTAATTCACCATGTTTTACAATTGCTCTGACAACTTCTTTATATTCTTTTTCTACATGATCAAGTTCATTCTGTAACTTTTGGGCCATTGTTTGGTATGATGGCAGAATAAGACTGTTAATAAGCCTTTGATCCCTTGCAGCCTTTTTCTTTCAAAATTCAATAATTTGTTTTATTTCCACTATTTTGTGATTGGAGTGGCATCCCAAGGCAATGCACTGAAAACAGACTGGGAGCTGGCACTGTTTACAAAATAGATCGCAGCGTTTTCCAGAGTGAGACGGACATTTATTTGGATGCTGGCCAGATCTTCTGGACTGAAACCGCACGAATTGATGGCACCCGGATTCATCCGATATCATGTGTTCCCCAACACAGGCTGTACACAGATTAATGAGGCAGGTGTCACAGTACATCTGTACCAAGGTGGTGTCACACAGGTCACAGTACACTGCTTCCTGGGCACTGCTCCGGAGGTCCATTATTCTAAATAGAAAGTTACCTTGCAGTTAACGAAGAAAAGTATTTTTACAAGATTTGATATTGTAAATTTGTAATAGGCGTCATCAAAATGGCAAAGAAAAAGTGAAGATTTGAGAGATTTCTGATGATTTCTAACTGAAAAATGTGGATCATTTGGCATCATATTATGTAGTTGTGTAACAAGTGAATCGGGAATGGAATGGGTAAATAGAGACACTGTAGCTTATAACAGTTTAGTAAATTCGAATGGATGATCGCAAATAACTAATAAAATCGCAATTGTACAAGTAACTGATTTCTATAAACTATTCATTCATTATTGAACATTGTCTTATCACAAACAATCAAATAGTTGTCTAATTCCATCTCAAAGAAAACAAAACAGAGGTCCTTTGTCTGACATAAATGAATAAATTTTCACAGACATTGGTAACGTATGATAGGGCTACTGCATAAACAACATCAAACACTTTTATACTTTAAACCATTAAAAAATTAGAAATGGAGTTACCGTGACTAACGTCCTTCCCCTGGCTGATATTGATGCATGTATTGTTAGATTACAGCTGTTGTCCTATGCATGTGATTCCACGTCCTCATTCTATTGATAAGTCAGGGAAATGAAATGCTTATGGGCCATTTTTTTTATCTTTGTCTATCAAGCACAGCATGCGAGTTTATTTATGTCTTTTTATTTCGTTCATTTATTCTTAAAAAAATTTCTTTTATTCAAAAACATTTTTATTTGTAATGAGGGGGAATGGTATAATTTTTACTCTATGCCAATGCTGTCAATATATGTGTCCTTACATAGTGGCCCGAACTTCATATGGTAAACATTCATATCATCAGACCCACCCTTAACTACAATCTGTCTGCAATGCATTCAACAACTCTTTGCATCATAAGCTTACATCAATGTAGCTGCCATTAGTAGAAGACATCTGTGTTTAAATGTCAAATGTTATTGAAAATGAAAATAATTTGTTTCACCAACTAAGTTTCAACACAAGCAGTAGTAACACTCTGTCTATCCACGAATGATCGAACCATCTATCCACCAATTTTCATCCTGTCCATATACCAATTGTCGCACTTTGTCCATTCACTTATAGTCACACTGTGTCCGTTTACAATTATTCACTCTTTGTCTATTCACAAATAATCACAATCTATCTTTACGCCAAAAGTCACAGGGTCATACATCAATAGTCACAATGTCTATCCAGCAATAGATAACTCTGTCCATGCACCAATAGTCACACACTGTCTATTCACCATTGTCACACATTATCTATTCACTAATAGTCACACTGCCCAATGGGATCTACAATTAGACATATTATTGATCAAGCAATATGCACACTTTGTCCAAACCCAAATGGTCACTTTTTTATTCACTAATATAGTCACACTCCGTCAATCAATCAAATAGAAACATCATGTAGTTCTATTCTGTTCGTCCAACCAATAGTCATACACTGTCTTTGCACTAATAGTCACACTCTGTCCATTAAAAAAATAATCACATCATGTCAATTCATTTATACTACAACTCTGTTTATACAAATTATAGTTCACCATATCAAATCCCAAAAGTCACAATGTCTATCCGCTAATAGTTACAAACTGTCCATCAAAGCCAAAGTACCAATCTGTCTATCCAATTTACAATTTTTCTCCATAAACCAATAGTCACACTTTTTATTCAATCATTAGTTATACTCTATCCACACACAAGTCATGCTCGGACTATTTGACCAACAGTCACACTGTTCATCTAACGTTTTTCTAAACTAGCTCTTGTTGATAGTGATTCACTTACTCAATGTAAGTTGATGTGTTATCCACAAACATATAGAGTACAAGTAATTGAAAGACCCGTCCAAAACCAGAAATAGTAGTTAACACTTAGTCACACTTTGTCCGTCCACCAATAGTCACACTTTGTCCGTCCACCAATAGTCACACTGTCAATCCATCCATTAATCGTCACACTCTGTCCATCTACCAACAGTCACACTTTGTCCATCCACCAATAGTCACACTTTTTCCGTCCATCAATAGTCACACTTTGTCCATCCACAAATAGTCACACTTTGTCCATCCACCAATAGTCACACTTTGTCCATCCACCAATAGTCACACTTTTTCCGTCCACCAATAGTCACACTTTGTCCATCCACCAATAGTCACACTTTTTCCGTCCACCAATAGTCACACTTTGTCCATCTACCAACAGTCACACTTTGTCCATCCACCAATAGTCACACTTTTTCCGTCCACCAATAGTCACACTTTGTCCATCCACAAATAGTCACACTTTGTCCATCCACCAATAGTCACACTTTTTTCGTCCACCAATAGTCACACTTTGTCCATCAATAAATAGTCACACTTTGTCCATCCACCAATAGTCACACTTTTTCCGTCCACCAATAGTCACACTTTGTCCATCCACCAATAGTCACACTTTTTCCGTCCACCAATAGTCACACTTTGTCCATCCACAAATAGTCACACTTTGTCCATCCACCAATAGTCACACTTTTTCCGTCCACCAATAGTCACACTTTGTCCATCAATAAATAGTCACACTTTTTCCGTCCACCAATAGTCACACTGTCAATCCATCCATTAATCGTCACACTCTGTCCATCTACCAACAGTCACACTTTGTCCATCCACCAATATTCACACTCTGTCAATCCATATACCAACAGTTACACTGTCAATCCATCTACCCATAATCACACTTTGTCAATCTACCAACAGTCACACTCTGTCAATTCATCCCTGTCACCCCTGTCAATTGAAAAGAAAAGTACCAATCTGTCCATCACCCGGCCCGCGAACATCGTGATCACACAGGACAATGTGAAGTTATACACTTCCAATTTTGGAACTACCGTTGCTATACAGGTTTGATTTTTAATAGCTTTCAGTTTTAATAAGAATGACCTTTCTTTTATTTAATAAGTACTCCGAGCTGTTTAATAATATGACTCTGATGACTCCATTGTAATGAATTTTGTAGTTATAACCATCTTCTAGAAGTTTTCATCCTCAACAATTATAAAACACAAACAGTCTTAATTCTTTATTCATAAAAACAAATGTACAAAATACTCCCCTAACAAACCTGTGAAATATTGACAATCCCCAAAAGTCGCCCTTTATGAATTTAAATGATTTCACAATAATGAAAAATTGTCAACGAATTTGGAAAAAAAAACCCATTACCTGGCACAACCAGTAATAAGGTTTCTTTACTCTTATCTTGGCTCTGCTACAGAAAACGATCTCAGTAGGCCTCATTTAATGAACCTTCATCACTCAATCCTAATAGTAAGTTATGCGGCTTACAATAGGAATCATTTTTTCATTATTATTAAATAATTAACTTCACAAACGCAATGTACCAGTGATAGCTTGATAAAATAATAATAGTTGACAGTGTATTGATGAAAATTGATATTACTATGAACATGATTTTACCCTACATATAACCATAATCTCCGTGTGTCTACTAGTGCTGTGTATATCTGCTTTTTGGCCCAATATCCCCATATTCTTGCTCATGCTAAAATAATTAGGATTATCAAGAGGATCACTTTTCAGGCACCTCAACATTGACTCTTTGAGGTAGCATTTCATACTCCTGACATCTTGACTCATAAGATGATACCACAATGAGGCTCTGGGAATCCATAACATTTTTAGAGTTGTCAATCACCTCCCCAATACTAGATATCTAATTATTTGTTGTTGTAGAGTTTCGACCTGTTGGTTTCTTTTAACATCAGCTTCTGCTTTCAGTTTGACAGTTCTATTAATTTCTGACTGTTTCAATTCACCATGCTTTACTATTGTTCTTACTACTTCTTCATATTCTTTTTCTACACGATGAAGTTCATTCTGTAACTTTTGTGCCATAGTTTGGTATGATGGCAGAATAAGACTGTTTGATCCCTTGCAGCCTTTTTCTTTCTTATTTCAATAATTTGCTATATTACCGCAATTTTTTGTTTAGAATGGCTCCCTGTGGCAATGCAGTGAGACTGGAGCTGGCACTGTTTACAAAATAGATCGCAGCGTTTTCCAGAGTGAGACGGACATTTATTTGGATGCTGGCCAGATCTTCTGTACTGAAACCTCATGACTTGATGGCACCTGGATTCATCCATTATTATGTGTTTCCCGACACAGGCTGTACACAGGTTAATGAGACAGGTGTCACAGTACATCTGTACCAAGGTGGTCTCACATAGTTCACAGTACACTAATTCCTGGGCACTGCTCTGGAGGTCCATTATTCTAAATAGAAAGTTACCTTGCAGGTTATGAAGAAAAATATTATTACAATATTTCATATTGCAAATTTGTAATAAATGTCATCAAAATGGCAAAGAAAAGAAGTGAAGATTTGAGAGATTTCTTATGATATACCCGAGATTTCTAACTGAAAAATGCTAATTTTTTACATTATATGATATTGTTGTGCGACACGTGATTTTAGAAATGGGTGAATAGAGACAATAATATAATAGTTAAGTAAATTCAAATAGATGGTTGCAAATAACTAATGGAATGGTAAAGGTACAAGTAACTGATTTCTGTAAACTTTTCATCATTGACCATCAAAAACAATCAAATAGTTGACATTGTCCATCTCAAAGAAAACAAAACAGAGGGCCCAAGTCTAATCTATCTGAATATACATCAAATATGTTTATACATTACGAACATAAAAAAAATTAAAAATACAGTTACCGTTGCTAATGTCCTTCCCCTAGCTGGTATTGATGTAACGTTAGATCACAGCTGTTGTCCTATGCATGTGTTTCCACGATCTCATTGTATTGATAAGTCAAAGGAAATGTATACAACTGGGCCATCTTTTATTTTTACAGTTTTGAGCACCAAATGGTTGTTTGTTTAGGCTATTTAATTTTTTTAGATTGCTTCAAAATTTGCCTCTAAATGAAAAACAACAATTTTATAATATAACTTATAAGTTACCCTATACCAGTGCTGTTAAAAAATGTCTTTATATGACCCTGACTTTATATGGAAAAGTTTAACTCATCTTATAACAACTCTTAATACAATATGTCTGACAGGTAAAATAATTCTTTGAGTCATAATCATATTTCACATATTTCATTCTAGCAACTAGAAGAAAACTATCCATTTTAATGTCATTCTTAAAAGTCATAGAGGCATTGCTGTGCCAAATTATGCATTTATAATGTTTACACGGTATTAAGCTATAGAGTGCATGTCACATCATATTTGTGAGATTTTTCGAAAATTTTCACAAAAATGCAAACTAATTATCCAACCAGCCAAATCTCACTTAGTCCATCCAACCAAAAGTAACACTGTCCATCGAAGTAATTGTCACACTGTCCATCTACCAGTAGTCACACTGTCCACCCAGCAAAAGTAACTCTGTCCATCTACGAATGGTCACTCTGTCCATCAACCAATAGTCACTCTGTCCATCCATTAAGTGTAAGTCTGTCCATCCACCAATGGTCACATTATCCATTAGTCAATCTGTCCATCAACGAATAGTCACTGTCCATCCACCAATGGTCACATTGTCCATTCACCAATGGTCACCCTGTCCATCCACCAATGGCCACATTGTCCATTCACTAATAGTCACTCTGTCCATCCACCAATAGTCACTCTGTCCATCCACCAATGGTCACATTGTCCATTCACCAATAGTCACTCTTTCCATCCACTAAGTCACACTATCCATCCACCCATAGTCACTCTTTCCATCTACCAATGGTCACATTGTCCATTCACCAATAGTCACTCTGTCCGTCCACCAATAGTCACTCTGTCCATCCACCAATGGTCACATTGTCCATTCACCAATAGTCACTCTTTCCATCCACTAAAAGTCACACTATCCATCCACCCATAGTCACTCTTTCCATCTACCAATGGTCACATTGTCCATTCACCAATAGTCACTCTGTCCATCCACCAATAGTCACTCTGTCCATCCACCAAATGTCACACTATCCATCCACCCATAGTCACAATGTCCATCCACCAGTAGGCACACTGTCCTTCAACAAGAAGACTCACTTTTCATCCACCAATAGTCACTCTGTCCATCCATTAAAGTCACACTATTCATCCACCCATAGTCACTCTTTCCATCCACCAATGGTCACATGGTCCATTCACCAATAGTCACTCTGTCCATCCACCAATAGTCACTCTGTCCATCCACCAAAAGTCACAATATCCATCCACCCATAGTCACAATGTCCATCCACCAGTAGGCACACTGTCCTTCAACAAGAAGTCTCACTTTTCATCCACCAATAGTCACTCTGTCAATCCACTAAAAGTCACACTATCCATCCACACATAGTCACACTGTCCATTCACCATTAGTCACACTGTCCATCCACAAGAAGTCAAACTATCCATCCACCAATAGTCTCTCTCTGTCCATACACCAAGAGTTACACTGAATATACACCAATAGTCATACTATTATCCACCAAAAGTCACACTGTTTATCCACTAATAGGCTAAACGATCCACCCACTAATAGAAGTCACATACTATCTACTAAAAACAATACTACTTATCTTTCAATTCAACCAACATTCATTGTTGACACGCAAATATCACATTCCATTCATCTGCCAATGTTCATGGTCTGTCCATCAAACATTAGTCATGTTTTGTCCATCCACTCTGTCCATACACGAAAAGTCACACTCTGTTCATACACAAATTGTCACAGTCAGTCAATTAAAACTATAGTACCACTCTGTCTATCCATTAAACACCCCTTTTCCATCAACCAATAGTTAAATTGTCTATTCATCCATAAGCTACACTAAATCTACCCACACGTCACATTCTGTTAATTCAACTGATCAAATGTTTGAAAACAGCATAATAATGATGTGATCTGCCAATCTGATTTTTCGGTGTATTTGTATCTAAAGAATGTGCAGAAAAGTATTTCCATGTGGGCCCAGTTATTATAGACATAGTGTTTTCATATTGACTTACATTCAAGTACCTTTCATTATTATGTATAGTTTATCATATGTTTGGTCATTGCCTCAGGTGAGACTTCATACATCATGACCAGACAGAACAATCGGAGGTTATGCACTAATCTTGCTCCACAGGATTAAAGGTTGGTATCCTAAACATGAAAACGGTCTCTTTATATAAAATGAATTATAGAAAAACTTAGCGATCAGAAATGAAATCGGTTCATAATACAACCTACAAAGAATGTATTGTCATAAATGTAGGTAAATGGCATATAAAGTCACTTCGAACACGCTTACCGATATATATGTCACGTGACACTTGTGGCACAAAACAGTAACATTATGAAAGGTTTATCGAGTTCACACTAGATAAACAACATTAGTTTATAATGGTGAAGATCCACTGGACTTTTGCATTTCTTTAAAAAGTTACATATGAGCGCAGTGAGATACATTTTTCTCCTTTCACATATAGATAGATTTTGACAAAATACATTAATCAGCTGAAGGAGAAAAATGTACCTAAATGAGCTCGTGTATTTTAAAGGCTTTCAAATACGGGAAGGAGATAAAAGTCTAAGAAGATTGAATGTAAACAGTATACCATAAATAATGTTTTTTGTCTCTAATGAAATTGTTGGGTGGTTGGGGGGGTATAACAAAGCATTCTATTAGAGTATATATATTAAAGATTAAGTACATGCAAAATAAAAAGATAATTTTTTTTTTTTTTTTTTTTTTGCCGATTTACTAGGAGCTGTATTTCACATCATCCTTTTCTTGTTGCAAATTGACAGTCCACAAACATAATCTCCAATTTATAAAAATGATTTTACAATAATGGAAAATGGTCGACAGGATTGGAAAAAAAAACTTTTAAACGAACCATTACATTTCTTATTTTCAATAAAACGTCTTGAGTCCATGAACTCTGACCATTAAGGATCCGGTGTAAAGAAGAATTTTGATCCGGGTTGAAATTGACCCGGGGGTGGTGACCCGGCGGGTGTGACCGGTCAGCAGAGGATGCTCACTCCTCCCTGGCACCTGATCCTAGCTCTATTTTTTAGAGGCCCGTGTTCGCTTTGCTCCTGTTTTGTTATTTTCCTTTGGACTTTTGAATTTGAACACTGTTCGTTATCTCCACTTTTCATTCTTTAGATTTACATGTTTACATTTTTTAACGGTCGGACGAAAAAATGAAACATTTCAAAGATTATTTTTGGAATTTACATATCAACCCTGCAAAATTATATATTTACTATTATATTCATAGCTAAGTGTTCGCTTATAATTGCTGTGTTGTGTGATATCTATATTTCAAATATTATGTTTTTTAAATAAGAATATTGGTATGCGTGGTTACATGATAAACTCTTCAATTCAGTAAAACAGATTTAAAAAAAATATTTATTGGATAGGTGTGCAAATATAAATAATAAATAAAAAAAATGCAATACTTCATATTGTTTAATTTTGATTTTACACTTACCCAGTAAATTAAAAGTTTCCTGGATATGTGTAAATACAAAATTTACAACATGAAATGTTGAGATTTTTGTTCCTACACACACTCGGTATGTTAAAACTGTGATTATCTAAATTTTTACAACCCAGTAAATAACAAAAAAAATAACAAAAAAAAAACAGTAACCGTTTTTTTGTTTTTAAATTCATTTCCCCTAACATTTGGAATATTAGTATTTCGGAAATGTTAGAGATTTGAGACATGTTGTGTATGTACATTTTCAGGCATACTCTTTTTCGGTGCTTTATTTTGCGGTCAACAAAGTGCTATTAGGATAAATCAGGATGTAACTAAATATGATGAACATGATTGAAACAAGTTTTTCCTTATTTTTGTACAGGATGACAATAACGTAATTTTGTTTCTATTGTTTCTAAATAGCATTGATCACAAAAACTTAACAGAAGTTTTAATTTTATTTCAATGAAGTGGTAAATTGCATTTTTGTTAATAAAACAAATCGTAAATGAAAATGAAGTAGAGGATCATGCGACAGGTTTAGAGTATATGTAGGTGTTGGACCTTCCTATTACAGGCGCCAACATTATTAATGCAGATGTTATATATTTTTTATAATGAGAAATATATATAACGTTAGAGGTGAATAATTGTGTTTCCGATCTACACGCAGTTAATGAAATTGAAAACTCAAAGATAATAGAGATCAATCTTATTCTTTTTAAAAAGAACTAGGCATATACAGAAAGTTAGCTAGTGCTTCAAAATAGTTTATCTGGCAAGTTAAGAAAATTTATTGTTAAGTCGAATAAATTCAATAAAAACTGTTGACGACTTGTCAGATAAAAATATGAGAACTGTTCATTTATTATTTGTCAGGAAATATCCTGACTTCTCAGAATTAAGCACGGGCGCCTGACGTTATATATTTTCCTCATGATAAAAATATATACCTTCTACCTAATAATACAGTATTATAAGGCAGTGGGTATATATATATTTCATTATGAGAAAAAAATATACAACGTCAGGTGCCCGTGGATTTAAGCTATATCGGTTTCCCTAATAAGTAACGTTAACGGTCAGTCTTTGTTGGACATATTTATCAAAGATCATGACAGATTAACATAAATTAAGGGACAATCATTATATCACGATAAAGGAAAAAGTGGGGGGGGGGGGGGGGTTGATGTCAATTTTTTGAAAATTTTAATAGAGACATTAATTTGTATTTCTACCAAAATTCAGACAGTAAATTTTAAGACTAATAATTAATCTGTCCTTGGTGACCTTTACATTCTGTACCAAGAGGGAATAAAAATCAATTCTATGACCAAAACAATTGCTAGCCCGACTCGTCCGTCCCATTCAAAAGCAAAATATCCTCTTTTTAGCTTTTACATGGTAAAATAAATAGATACATATACCAAGTTTTCAGTCTAAATATTAAATGATTGTAATAGAAAAAAAATCAACATAAAATATATCAGCAAGTATATATATGAACATGTACAGTTAAACCGTGTAGAGCAAGTTCCAGTTCAGTTCAAAGACAGTTCAAAACAGTTGGAGTCAATTTTCAACAGGGTCAATTTTCAACAGGGTCAGTTTTCAACAGGGTCAGTTTTCAACGTGTCGAGGTAATCAGTGTTTAGAAAAATCTTTTTCTAGCTGTTGAAAAAAGACGACTTTTGATTTCAATTTTCAACGTTGAAAAATGACCCCCGGGTCAATATTCAACGTTGAAAAATGACACCCGGGTCAATTTTCAACCCGGGTCAATATTCTTCGTTACACCTGCTTGAAAAAAGATAACATTTGACATAGTACGGTATTGATATAATATTTGGCAAAACAGTAAAGCACGATAATATATGCAATAAATTAACAAATTCTGACTTACAAGGAAGTCATGAAAATTTTTATCGCAACTTATAGGATCTACAATGTATAGAATAATTGTTATGATGAATCAAATCAGTCATCACCGGTGTTTCTCTATAATTGTGTTTTACTGTATATTCTCTGTGGGAATACAGTAGTGTGTTTGTATATTTGGGTTCAAATTGTTTATTGCTCACACTGGAACATCAAGGATTATACCGTACTATAGTTCCCTTTCTACTGTTAATCAGTGACACACTGGAGCAGGACTTCTAAGTGGAAATTCGTCAATTTGCAAATATTTAATTTTTCGAAGACTTCCACCCTTTTCAGCAACAAACAGATTATCGTCCTTGTCTGTATACAGTCCCCAAGGACACTTCAGTCCACAGTCGATGTAGCTGAGTAACTGTCCGTCCTGGTCTATGACATGGATACAGTCATTACTTATATCAGATAAAAGTATCTGACACTGACTGTCTGTGGCCAGTCCAAGAGGGCAAAAAAGTCTGTTCTTTGGAGTTGTCATCTGTCCGTTATACCAAAATCGGAGCTTCCCTGCCTGATCAAGCACAACGACTGCCCCGGCTTGACAGTCAACTACACAGATATCCAAGTTCCTGTTTTCGGCAATATATTTATAACCATTGTATGAATGAAAGAGAAGCTGTCCCTTATCATCAAACTGGATGCTTTGTTTTTCTTCAGTACCGGAGTAACGCACAACTTTGGTTTGCTTTTGATCGCAACTGTCCATAATAACCAGAAGGTCACCATTAAGGGTACAACACACATTTAGGGGTCTCCAATTATAGAGAGTGAGCAGGATTTGTGTTTTCTCATTTTTCAGAAGGTTTATAGTTTTTTTGTCCCTGTCTGTGTATACAAGGTGACCGTCTTGATTAAGTGTAATGTCCCAGGGCTTATTCCCCGACTCAGTTCTGGAGTGTTGCATGCTAAAGCCTCCTTTTTCTGTTAATTTTATGTTCCATATGGTACAGTCATCTCCTGTTGTGAAGATCATGTCTTTTTCTAGACAGGCCACGCTATACAGGCAGGTTGAGTGGCAGGAGTGGATTGTCCTGAGTATTTCCGGTTCCTCCATCAACTCTTTGAGGGGACTAGAGTACAAAGCAGTCGGCATCTCAGTGTACACCACTTCTGTCTGTACATTCTCCACAGACAGACTCCCAAACATGGCGTCTTGTTCTGTCTCAGGTATTATCCTACACTTAAATTGAGTCATCTTAACATTGACTCTTTGAGGTAGCATTTTAAACTCCTGACATCTGGACTCATAAGAAGATACTACCTTATTGCTCTGAGAATCCATAACTTCTTGAGTATTGTTAATCACCTCCCCAATGCTAGTAATCTTGCCGTTTATTGCAACGATTTGTTGTTGTAGAGATTGGATCTGTTTGTTTTTAATAGCACAAGCCTCTGCTTTCAGTTTATTGACAGTTCTATTAATGTCTGACTGTTTTAATTCACCATGTTTAACAATTGCTCTGACTACTTCTTCATATTCTTTTTCTACATTATCAAGTTCATTTTGTAACTTTTGGACCATCGTTTGGTATGATGGCAGAATCAGACTATTAAGTAGCCTCTGGTCTCTAGTGGCCTTTTTCTTTCTGAATTCAATGATTTGCTGCATATCCACTATTTTATGATTGAAGTGACATCCCGAAGCAATGCAGAGTGAGCAGACTGGTAACTGGCAAAGCTTACAAAATTGGTCACAGCGTTTCGCAGAGTGATATGGACATTTATTGGGATGCTGGCCAGATTTTCTGAACTGAAACTTAATGACTTGATGGCACCTGGATTCATCCATTATCATGTGTTTCCCCACACAGGCTGTGCACAGGTTACTGAGGCAGGTGTCACAGAACATCTGTACCAAGGTGGTCTCACAAAGGTCACAGTACACTGCTTCCTGGGCACTGCTCCGGGGGTCCATATTGGTTTTAAATAGAAAGTTACCCTACAGTTACAAAAATATTGTTTATATAATGAAATGTTATACATTGCATGGCAGATAAGGTTAATGTTGCAAATACATACAATATATTGTCACATTGTAATCTACGAATAGCAAGATATACTAGTAAAGATTTGAGAGATTTTTTAACTCGCTTTCTGTTTTTACCAAAACCAGTATGACAAGGACGAGTAACTCTTGTGACTGAATTTAAGGTGGTATGGGACACCTCCATATTGTGACGTACTTCAAATACGTACGCAAATGATTTTTAATAACGAGGGTTTTACTGAAAGTGACATGTTTGAACCAAAACTCATGATAAAGAACGATAAGTAGATGAATTAAGGTCAATGTGCGTCTAATTTAAAATAAATGCAAGTAAATGAATGTGTTGTGAACCATTCATCACTGACTTCCATTAAAGCAGTGAATAGTCACACAAATCTCTTATTGAGAGTGAAAGCTAAAAGTTAGTCAAAATCTAATAAGCTATTACCTAAAGTACATGCATTATTATCTAAAGTATTGTACGATACAAAACAACATAAAATAAACCTTTTCAATTATAGTCTATAGATGCCATTTCAAACCCAGAAAAGGAAGTGGAACTACAATTAGGCCAATTAATTTCTTCTGTCTGTGTTGATCCGATAATATTTACATTTTCCAGTGTCTCTTTCTGTGATAACACTACGAATCTATTTTGTACTATACAGCCCAAAAAATTCAAAAGACGTATTGTTGGGGACGCAAGCGGGTTTCCATAATTAATATTATAATATCTAATCGTACAACTGCTGAAAATTATACAAATATAAGTAATAAGGAATCATTCTTTGAATATTATGAGATGCATGATAATTTTGGTCGGGGCGTGATCAAATCTATCATAAAGCCCTTGATTTCATTTAACTGTGAAAAAATATTTATATCGATGAAATGTTTATCAGCGTAAGTATAATATCAGGTCGTGATCCGGTTTGAAGTCGCGAGGAAAGTCAGTCATGTTCTTTGAAAAATACTGAAGGAAGATTGTATTCATACGCACCAGAATTGGTGATTGGGTCTTCTGTGTTATGCGTAAATATCATTCAAATCAATCAATGCAATTTGATAGGGGGAAAGAAAGTGAATGTAAATATAACACTATATTTACATTCTACTGTGTTTTTCCATCTTTAAGGGGGAACAGGGGGTTACATTGTAAGATTTTTTGTCAATGAATTTTTTTGCTTTTTTTTAACACATTTACATTAAGATGTCCACTACAACATATATCATTTTCATTACTACTTTCTAACCTTGCAAGGGAGATATTTTGATAGGAAATATCCACCTTTTCTGGCTTTATATGAACTTTTTAAAACATTTTTTTAACATTTTCAATTTTCTGCAATAATTATTCTATTTGCAAATCATATTCATTAATTCATTAATTTTAAGAACGAAAACCAATTTAAGGAGGTTGGCACCTGAAATAATAGTAATGTCAATCATCCGAAAACCACTTGGATATAAAGATGGGGACCTAAAATGTTCATTTATTTTATTTGTGACCCATGTTACATGCCATTTTTTGGAAATATTGGACTCCAAACAAATGCTATAGTATACTTCAAAAAATCATGATTCAATGCTATAGTAATGCACACAGGGTACTCAAAGGTTAAAATAACGAGTTTTATTATGACGTCACAAACGTTTAACGCTGTAAACTGCAACGTCACAAGCGAAAATCAAAGTTCACGCTTGTGGCTTCCATTAATATATATTTACATTCTACTGTGTTTTTCCATTAAATTCTGTGATCTTCAAATGCCTCTAAATGCAACAAGTAGTCAAAGGTTAAAAAATGACAAGTTTTATTATGACGTCACAAACGTTGAACGCTGTAAACTACAACGTCACAAGCGAAAATCAAAGTTCACGCTTGGGGCTGTTACTGTGGCTCTTCCATTAATGTTAACTTACCCTTAGGATAAGATAGGAATTTTAAGGTATGAATCCAATTTGCAGACAAGGCAAGAAGTTTAAAAATGTAAATATAAGCATTAAATCATGATTTTTTGAAGTATACAGTCTCATAACTGCCGCGATGTGTGCATACAAATTTTCATAACGCGCTAACGCGCGTTACTCAATTTGTATGCACACATCGCGGCAGTTATGAGACTGTATACTTCAAAAAATCATGATTCAATGCTATAGAATGTTCCCTTAGAATAAGAGGAATTTTAAGGCATAAATTAAATTTGCAGACAAGGCATGAAGTTAAACAAATGTAAATATAAGCATTAAATCATGATATTTTGAAAGATACAGTCTCATAACTGCAGCGATGTGTGCAAACTAATTTGCATAACGAGCTAAGGCGCGTTACTTAATTTGTATGCACACGCCGCTGCAGTTATGAGACTGTATCTTTCAAAAAATCATGATTCAATGCTATAATATGCCCCCTGAGGGCCCTTGATTGGTGAATAAACTATATCTATAGATAATTCAATCCATTGATAAATCACAGCAAAACAAATATAATTCAACCAACGCTTATTACTGCCTTTGATTGCTCAATGTTCAAGTATATTTGGGGTCATTTCTTCTTTTCATATTGTGGAAAATGTAGGTTATGTCAAAATATTTTTAAGCTATTTTTTATAGCTGTGTATTTATTTGAAATACACGTGTGTCTTATCTTGTTATATCATATAACTTTCAAGAAACACAATGCAAAGTCATCGAAAAATCATTATAATGTTTTACCGGTTAATAGAGGTTCACTAGGGCCTCCATTGTAAACAGTGTTTGTTAAAGTGTCCGCCATATTTCTCTCGTCCCTTTATAAGCAAGACAATGCCTTTTATGAGCGGTGTTCAGCTTTGATTACGTACTTTTTCATTGGTTAATTGGTTTTAGGTAATCCAATAAAACAGTTCGATATATTTTAATATTTTTCTTGTTCGATAAACTATAAAAAGGCAATCTTGTCAATTATTCAGTGAACATTCCAGCAAGTACTTTAATTTTGCACGGATTTTTAATTTTCTTAAGTATTTTTTACAGGATCCACAATATTTTGTGACGCAGGAACAGAGAAGATTTAATCATCACTAGCTGGCAATAAATCTGCGCGTTGTACTTGGACAAGACAACACGTCAGAGTTCATAAGTAAAATGGAGTCACCCGTCGTAAGAAAGAGATCAACACGATAAAGGTCAACAGTACTTTGGCAGTCCAAATCAGACACGTAGCATCGGGTTTTTTTTTGTTTTAAAGGGGAGGGGACATTTACCCAAAGTCTTGACAAGCCTAAAAAAGAAGGCATAGGACAAACTTCACCTACTTTCACAGGTTCTTGGGGACGCCCCCCCCCCCCCACCCCCGACAATATTCACCCACACATTCCCTAGTTATTTTTTTCATCATTTATTTTTTAAAATTATATGTTGATGTATGCTACACTTAAAAAAAATCAAAATTAACGCGAAATAAGCTATGTATAAAAATATATATACCACTGGTATAAAAGACTTCTCTTTTTATACCAATTGGATATGTATACATTTTTAATACATAGCTTATTTCGTGTTATTTGTGATTTTTTTAGTGTAACATACATCAACATATAATTTAAAAAATAAATGATAAAAAAAATAACTCGGGAATGTGTGGGTGAATATTGTCGGGGGGGGGGGGTCCCGTCCCAAAGCACCTGTACCTACTTTCAAAATCCAAATCCGTAGGGGGGGTGCGTAGTACAAAAAACTTATTGTTATACTATTATGATGGGTTTTTTTCCGTTATATTTTTCCCTATGATTTTTAACATGCGCCCAAAAAAAAGTGGTGGCAGTATTTTATTGGTGGCTTTAATAAGTGTAATGTTGCATGCTATTGTAATCAGAGTCACCTGGAAGTATGGGGGACCAAGTCTGTATAAAGCCAGTAATACGAAAGAAATATCTTTGTTAGCTAATGATACACCATATGACGGTAGAACCTAATCGTTTTGAAAAAAAAAATTGACGCACTACCCCTTATTCGGGTCTCCTCGAGAACGTAGGTTAATTTTTTTAGTCCAATGTCGACTGATTCTGGTCAAAGAATCAATGAATACCTAGTGAGATTGTGAAAAAAAATTCTCAGTGGTCAATAATGCGAGTTTTTGTAGTATTAAAATTGTATGTATTAAATATAATGCAGAATTAAACTCATGGCGACCAGAGAAATCTAATAACTATAAGTAACATGTAATATCAAAATGACAATTGTGTATATTGTATGTTTTATCATTAGGAGAGGAACACGTAAGTTGAAAGAACTTGTTTCCAATCCTGTTGTGTAATTACACAATAAAATATGTTCAAATCAGAGAAATCCCGCCGTGTGTTGCTGAGATCTTTGCGAGGACAGTCCGAGAGCTACTCACGCGAATTGCCTGTTTAGAGATTGGTTATAAAGATAACGAGCAACTAAAAGAAATGAATAAAAAAATCGGACATTTTGCTGTGAAAGAGGAGCATATTGCAGACGCCATGTTACAGAAATCACTGCCTTGGGAGTCCTTGCGAGATTTTGGATAGGCAATTGAAGATTTTTACCGAAGAGCCTAATCTGAAAATCTAGAGTTAGGACAGGATATGCTATTGTTAGATACATGTGGACAGTCTGGAGAATTTTGACTCGCAGTGAAACGGACCAGAGCGAGAACAGTCCAAGAAGCAGTACTGAATGAATAGAAGAAAAGTACTTTCTAATTGGGGGAAATTATGAACGGAGACTAAAACAGGCTACAGGCCTGTATATGAGGTTAAGAAATGGGGAGTTAAATAGCAAAATAGCATCTGCATGGTAATACTGTCAAACCTCCAAGCGCGGGTAACGGATACAACAGTACATCAAAATATGAGAACCACTAGTACATTTCAATATGGCAGACCAGGGAGGAGGGGGGGGGGGCGTCCTTACAACCCCTGGTTCTATAGCAAAAGAGAAAAATTTCAATTAAGAGCTGGTTCTCGAGACCATAGTTATTGGGTCCAAAGAGGACTGAGGAAAAACATTCAAATTGATATGAGATGAATTGATACCAGAGGCCAAATGTAAGTCAATTCTAAGTGGCCTAAATCAATGAATAAAAAAAGCTCAAAACAAGAAAAACAAGAGAATTAGATTGAAGAAGAGACTGAATTATGCAATGGGAAATTCAAAATTTTACCTCATTATCCAAGAAGACTGACTACCCAAATAAGGGGTAGTGCGTCATGATTTCCCACAAAGAATAGGCTTCTAATGGGTATCTATAGGGACATTTCCCTCTTATCACTGATTTTTTGCAGAATTGGTCTTCCATTCATCTAAACGACTTATAATTACAATTACAAGCATACTTAATTACACTTGTTACAGCAACCGGAAAAAGCGTTGCATTGTTTTGAGATTACTGCACAAGTCTATTTTCCAGAAAATAGGCCCAGATCATGGTATTCTGACATTCTCTTTAGACTTGGCTTTACTGTATTGTTCTTGTTTTGAACAAGTTTTGCCCGAACTCCTTAAATTTTGGAATATCTTACATTTCTTGATTTGTAGGCTGCAAACTAGTTCTACATTCTACAACAATTTCTTTTTTCCGAGTCATTCAAAGGATATGGACTGCTAGAGTACTGTTCTACCTTTCTAGGTGCTAATACCTTAAATTCTGATTACGGGGGTCTCCATTTTCCCTCTTAACTCTGTGTTGTCTTGTTCCTGTGTAACGCGTAGAATTATTTCTTCGAATCCCACCGCCGCCACCATAGCGATATCAAAATAAATACAAGTGTAAATGTATGTCAGACATAGTAAGCCATGTAAATTTACGTTTTTATTACTGTTTTCCTTGAGAACCAATCAAAGAGAATTACACACGTATATGTCTCTTGGTTCCACAAAATATTGTTGAACCTGTGTTTCTAATACGAGTCTAGGTCTTTTTTCATGTAATCAAAATCAACACGAGACTGTTGATACGGGTTTGTTAACAGTAACGGTAACAATTTAGATACAAGCTACAAACCAATTCGTTCTTTTTTTCTCTCACTTCCTCAACATTACCTCTCTCCTCGAATATACTATATATGACACCTAACTTCGCTAGGTCTTTCCTTTGGGGCATCAGGCTTCTTAGTTAGGGTCCCTGTTGTGGCATTAGATTTCTTTTATAAGGGCCTGCTGCACCAGTTCAGTTCAGTTCACCATCAAGACACCTAATTATATACTAGGCTCCTAATAAGGGTTTTATTATAGGCTCCGAGATAAGGTCACTAATTAGGCTCCAGAGATAGTACCCTTAAATCTACAAAAATTCTATATCATTATTTATAACAAGAAGAAAAATTTTTACATGTGAACATAAAAAGACTACATTGGTCCCTTCTTTTGAGACCTGACTTCCACTGTCATCAATTAAATATTTGTATAATCAAGAGTTACTGTACAATCAAATTAAAAAATATATTTATGGAAAAATGAACAGGTATTTTTGCAAAAAGCACATACAAAAGCATTGACTAGTTTTTTACTTACTTTAAAATTGAAAACAAATTAAAACGAAAAATATAAAATAAAATGTCACCGAATATAAAACTAAAAGTTGTAATATGTATCCATTCTCTCACCAGAGGTCGTGCTACACAAGTGTAAGCGAAACTTGTGTAGCACGACCTCTGGTGAGAGAATGATATGTATCCTCTATTTCAACTTTGGGCTTCTAGGTCTTAATCGCTTCAGCATATGATTCAGTCTCCTCCTCCACCTTTTTTTTTATGTTTTGAGCTTCTTTACGCATAGTTTAGGCCACTTAGTATTGGCTGACACGTGGTCGCCTCTTGTATAGTACCATGGGTTGTAAGGGCGTCCCCTCCTCCCTGATCTAGCTTATAAAAATATGTTATAGAAGTTTTCATATTTTCATGAATACTGTTGCATACGTCACCCGCGCTTGAAGGTTTGGCAGTATCAGCGACGGGTATTTGTTATTTAACTCCCCATTTTCAACTGCCTACACAGAACTGTAGCATGATTTTGTCTCCCTTAATAATTCCTTTCCCCCAGTTTGTAAGCACTCTTATTCCATTGCTTCTTGAGGTGTCCTGATTCTGGTCCGTTTTACTACGAGTTGAAATTCCTCAGATTGTCCACACTTATCTAAGAAGGACTTAATAGCATTATTCTCTCCTGGATTGGCTTTTCGGTAAAAAAAATTTCGATTGCCTGTCCCAAATCTTTGTGAAACTATGTTTAGCTCATTTTTGTAAATTTGGCGTGTCATAGAATTATTTCTTAGTATCCAACCGCTGCCACCGTTGCGATTTTTGTTTACTTTTCCTAGGAAAACACTTAGTGAGAATTTTGAGAATTATAAGTTTCCTCGGTTTCTGCGTCATGAAATTTTATGGATCTTGTGTTTTAAATAGTATTCTATATCTCTTTAGTCAAACACTATCTAGTCAACAAATGGTCACACACTGTCTAGTCAACAAATGGTCACACACTGACTAGTCAATAAATGGTCACACAATGACTAGTCAACAAATGGTTACACACTGACTAGTCAACAAATGGTCACATCCTGACTAGTCAACAAATGGTCACACACTGACTAGTCAACAAATGGTCACACCCTTCCTAGTCAACAAATGGTCACACACTGACAAGTCAACAAAAAGTCACATACTGTCAACAAATGGTCATACATTGGCTAGTCAACAAATGGTCATACCCTGACTAGTCAACAAATGGTCACACCCTGACTAGTCAACAAATGGTCACACACTATCTAGTCAACAAATGGTCACACCCAGACTAGTCAACAAATGGTCACACACTGACTAGTCAATAAACGGTCACACACTGACTAGTCAACAAATGGTCACACACTGACTAGTCAATAAACGGTCACACACTGACTAGTCAACAAATGGTCACACACTGACTAGTCAACAAATGGTCACACACTATCTAGTCAACAAATGGTCACATTCTGTCTAGTCAACAAATGGTCACACCCTGACTAGTCATCAAATGGTCACACCCTGACTAGTCAACAAATGGTCACACACTGACTAGTCAACAAATGGTCACACACTGACTAATCAACAAATGGTGTCGCACACTGACTAGTCAACAAATGGTCACATCCTGACTAGTCAACAAATGGTCACACCGTGACAAGTCAACAAATGGTCACACACCGACTAATCAACAAATGGTCACACCCTTCCTAGTCAACAAAGTTGACAGGTATTCCTAGCTTTTAAGAAAATTTTTCTTTTGTTTAAAACAGATTTCTTCACCTATTTAATGAGAAAAAAAGAATCAAAGAAAAAGATACCAGTATTTCTATCATTTATTTGTTGTGTAACATAAGCATTGTATACAGGATAGATAGGAGGGGTTAAGATAAAGCTTCAAACAACCATCTTCCAGTCTGAAGATTAGATTAAATCTGGGAAATATATTCACTCAGTTATTCAGTGACACTAGGTGAAAACACAAGTGTATCATCTGGAAATTAGGTTAACCATCTGGTAATTAGGTTATCTAATGGGGGAAGTCTCAAGTCCAAGACATCTCATGGCACAAAACACTAATCAATATATGTTTTATTTACGTTTTATCAACAAACAATATGTTTATCTTATTATTTCAGAATTAAGCCGATTAAAAAATCTGAAAGAGGTGCAACCTTCATAATGTCAATAAAAACAAAACATGTACAGTGGAGTTTTATTGATCAGGAAACCACCGCTCCCAACCAAAACATCCATTTTAATGGAGCACTTGGCATAATAAATCACCACAGTTCCCTTTCATGTGTACTTTTAAGGTGAATTAAATGGATTACTGTAGATTCCTAATTAAACGTGAAGAATTAGCATCTGTATAAAATCACGAAAAGCATTCCTCGTAGATTTTGATATCTCCCTTTAATTTTTCCAACACTTATGAACCAAAAAAAATATTACAGAAGTTCAGTACTTGCAATTTTTTATTCTAGCGAATTAAAACAAAAAAACAGAATCGCGGAATTAAATAGTTGCTTTAAATAAGGAATCAACAGTATTGCAGCCCTACAGTAGATGTACAAACTTGCAAATAGCAACAAAAAATCAGAAAAACAAAACCAACCTTCACACACAAATTAGATCAGCTGTGAATAACAATTGCTCCACCTTTTACACTGATCAACAACAATATTGAAAAAATACATCCAACTGACATTTTGAATGTTGTGAATACAGTAATATAGCAATTGTACAATTTTAGATAGTAAATAAAGAAGAATCTAAAATCACTGGAAATTCGTGTACGTGTAGGTAGGTGAAATTTGCCCAGAGTATAACAATCATTTGCACATAAATCAGACACATATATAACAAGTAAAGATTCTGTTAGTGTAATCCTGCTGGTACATATATTACAAAGTAGTCTGTCTACCCTAGCTATCACAACTGATTCCAGACAATGAGGATTCAATGTGAATCATTCCCTTTCATTTAACAGGCTGCAAGGTTTATTTTGATATCCATTGTATAGACTCAGTATTGTAACTACAAGCTACGAAATAAAGCAAGATATATATCTACAGCAATATTGGTAGGATATCCTTATCCTATATATGTGGGTATATGCTCATACATTTGTTTATACTTTACATTTAATGCCTCTTAGATCCATTTTTGTTCAACATGAGAAAAAGGGGAGAGGGGCAGACACTATCTATTCTTTGAATAAACCACATCTTTCCTGTGATTCAATTTATGCTTAACCAATGGAAAATACAAAACATTCAACAACAATTCTAATAAATAAATAATAAAATCAAAAATATTCTAATAAAACAATTTTTTATTCTTTAACAAGTTAGAGTATAAAACTTCACACAATTAATAAATATTTAATTTTTGTGAAATTATCAAGAATCCACACACTCTTGAAACTAAACCAAACAAAATTGTATTTAATTAAATCTTTTATATATGTCTTTATTTATGTCAGACTAAAAAAAAATTATTAAAAAAATTGTTGTCAAATGATGTCATGTGTGGCTTGGGATTAGTCACATGACATTATTATATATTATTGATTATTTAAAAGGACCAGGAAATGCTATTTGATTGCTCTGCACCAATCACATCATTGAGGAATCCCCAAGTCTGACCAGCAACACTTGGACTGTTATCATCACGAGGGAGACGCTAGTGGTCCAAGATTCTCAGATTTCCGGACACAATTTTGTTTTCTAACACGGCTCCTGAGGGAATGTCAATCCTATCTCCATGGTTAGCTATAATAATCACCGTACCCTACAATACAAGGATCCTTTCTTAACTTATCAATTAAAAACTCATAGAATACAAAGAAATAATTTCTTATTATCACCCTCTTTTTGACAAATATAAATATAAAGAAATCTCCACTTCATATTTTACACAGATTTTAATATACCTGTATAGTGTAAGTGGTAAATACTGGGGTTTTTTTTCCCGTTAATATAAATACAGGTACTGTAATTTGTTTCTTGTAAAAACCATTCAATATGATTTTCAATGCATACCTTTAGTGTTACATTTTTGCCAAAGGTGACATCCCCTGATACTGTTAGATGGTCTAGTTCCAACATGTCTGGAATACTGGCAAAGCGATGGAGGAAGTCTTTCACCTGCACAAAGATATAACAGACCATTTATCACTGAAACCCATGCCCAAGTAAGAACTGATCCAGACTTAACATAGCTTTGCAGTAGACACAAGTTATTTAATTACTGACAGGGTCCCCTATTCACTACTCATGAAAATGTTAAGCAATACCTATTACATTACCTACAACCCCCCCCCCCCAATTCTCAATAGCGAAATCAAGAAATGCAATACATACCAGATGATTTTGATCTGTGTATGTCCAGATTTGATATACCATAAAGTCTGGTGTTTAGTACATACTTTTTTCTGCCAAAATTTGATCAAAAGTGGAGGATGCATATTATACATGTACATAGGAACCAAATTTTACCCCATCTTTTCAGAGCGTGTAAGAATATAGGTGACTTTTATCTGTTTATGTCCAGATTTGACATAGGTAATGTGAGCCTGACTTACTTGCAGGGCTTAGATCAGTATACAGGGCAGTGTTACCTTGGAGAAGTGAGATCCTAGTTTGACTAGTGGTACGGATGGGAACGATCTGAGGGGGTTCATCTCTAGGGCACCTGTCTTCAGGCTGTACAGGTTACTCATCACAATCAGGAGGTCAGAGGTCGTCTTCACCGGCAAGAAACGGCGGCGAGGGACATTGATACCTTAGGAATGAAATAATGTTTTCATATGTATTGCTAATGAAACTGTAAAATATTACCACAGAATTAGGAGCTTACAAAATTTTGCGGAAAAAGACGTCAGTAAATAAAAAAAATCAGTAAATATTCCATTTAGCAGTTTTCTGAATCTTATTACTGGTATTGATACATCTGTGCTTGACATTTGACAAAGTCCTTGATTTAGCAGCTGCATTCTGCCAAATATGCTAAAAAGAATACACCCCCCAATATAATATGTTTTCAGTATAGAATGATACATATCATAAATGCATAAATCACAGAGAAAGAAAAGAATAAAAAAAGACTCAGTAGTGTCCACATTGATATTTCGTGCAGTTTGATTGGTCTAGGGGACTAGAACTCACCAATAGCTCCCTCAAAGCTCTTAATGGCCGCCCCTACAGCCGTCTCTAGCTGCACCACATTCACTCCATTGTCAAGTGTCTGTAAAACATCAATTATTGAATAACTCCATTGTCAAGTGTCTGTAAAACATCAATTATTGAATAACTCCATTGTCAAGTGTCTGTAAAACATCAATTATTGAATAACTCTATTGTCAAGTGTCAAGAGATTTAGGGGGCCCGGGTTCGAATCCCGGTCTGGTCCGTCATTATTTCTCCCATCCCGTTACATTTGGTGCCATGACCTGCCCTTGGAACTGACAGGTTAACCTCTGGGAAGAACCAGGGGTGATTTTCGAGGGCGAAGATCATTTAAGGGGATAGGAATGTAGTGGTTGGGGCTATATGGAAAATGGCCTGGGTAGCTCAGTAGTAGAGCTCCTCACTAGAGTTACAAGGGTTCGATTCTCGGTCCAGTCATTTGTTTTCAATATTTCTCCATTCCTGTTACATGTATAAATACTGAGCTCTGCAAACCTCCGAAATCATTGGCAAACACTTGAGCTAATGAATACAGGTACACCCAAAAAACCCACTATTTGGTGAAAACATTACAGGACACATGTATTTAAATTAGCGTCTATTGCAAACAGCACTCCCACTATAAGAAGGTAAAATATTGGACACCTTAATACTCCCACTTTAAGAAGGTAAAATATTGGACACCTCAATACTGTTACGACTTTTTAAAAAATAAACAATGAAATACAGTATAATCTAATAGGTAAAAGTCTCATAAGATTCAGTCTTGATGTCTAGCAGCTTATGATATAGTGCAATAGGATAAAGCATCAGTTACTGATCTCAAAGTCACAAGTTTGAAACCTAGCACTTTAACCTTTTTAGGAAGTTTTAAATTGTATTTTATGTTCAAATATTGTACAATTTGAAAATTTTAAACCAGTGATTATATTTTGAGAATGATGTACTTTCATCCACATCAACATCTCAAGAGTTTCAATACCACCTGAACAAGACTAGTGAGTTTATCCATTATACCAGCCCCTCTTCTGTACATGTGTACTTACCTTGGGGTTGACAATGATCTCCATGTGTAGAGTATTAGATACAGTTCCTACTGTAATTCTATACATACCTTGGGGTTGACAATGATCTCCGTGTGTAGAGTATTAGATACAGTTCCTACTGTAATTCTATACATACCTTGGGGTTGACAATGATCTCCGTGTGTAGAGTATTAGATACAGTTCCTACTGTAATTCTATACATACCTTGGGGTTGACAATGATCTCCGTGTGTAGAGTATTAGATACAGTTCCTACTGTAATTCTATACATACCTTGGGGTTGACAATGATCTCCGTGTGTAGAGTATTAGATACAGTTCCTACTGTAATTCTATACATACCTTGGGGTTGACAATGATCTCCGTGTGTAGAGTATTAGATACAGTTCCTACTGTAATTCTATACATACCTTGGGGTTGACAATGATCTCCGTGTGTAGAGTATTAGATACAGTTCCTACTGTAATTCTATACTTACCTTGGGGTTGACAGTGATCTCCATGTGTAGAGTATTAGATACAGTTCCTACTGTAATTCTATACATACCTTGGGGTTGACAATGATTTCCATGTGTAGAGTATTAGATACAGTTCCTACTGTAATTCTATACATACCTTGGGGTTGACAGTGATCTCCATGTGTAGAGTATTAGATACAGTTCCTACTGTAATTCTATACATACCTTGGGGTTGACAATGATTTCCATGTGTAGAGTATTAGATACAGTTCCTACTGTAATTCTATACATACCTTGGGGTTGACAGTGATCTCCATGTGTAGAGTATTAGATACAGTTCCTACTGTAATTCTATACTTACCTTGGGGTTGACAATGATCTCCGTGTGTAGAGTATTAGATACAGTTCCTACTGTAATTCTATACATACCTTGGGGTTGACAATGATCTCCATGTGTAGAGTATTATCCTCCACTACTCGCTTAATGGCATCCAGACTTATCCATAAATTGTTGGTGTTAAAAATCCTGTGAAAAAAAATAATTGGTTACAAAAATTATAAATATTCATTGAAGGATGATAGCTTTGTTATGATTGTAGGACTAGGTACTTACTTAAATTTGCTGACACTTTTAAATTCATCTACCTGAAAGCAGAATTGAATACATTTAAAATTTATAAACAGTTATAAACAGTGTACAAACTATTTAATAAAAAAAAACATTTGCATTAAATTAATGTCACATTCAGCTATCTTTATCTTATGAGCACATGATATTCCAAGGAGCATTATCAATAACAGCTCAAAATTTTGCAACTTTAAATTTCTATAAAGCTTTACTTGGATATCATAAATAGAAAATTCCACATTTTAAACAAAGTGAAACCATTTAATTGTATTTACAAATAACTTTTCTAATAGAAAAGTAATTACATACATGAAACATTTAATAATATATATAATGTAATATTATACTAGAAACATTTACAAATATATAAAGCTTGAGTCTTGTTTACATAACATGAGCCTTGTTTACATAACAAAGAATTCTGAAATGACTTCTGACATTCAAATTTTAGTCCAGCATCAAGAATTCCCAATTGAGGAACTCTACTCTAGGCATTAAAAATTGAAAATAAAATATAAAATTTTGTGATAAAATCATCATGACCATGCCCTTTCAATGATAGATTTACATGTCTGTATTAACAACAATTCTTGATTATTGGGGTATATGTATTATTGGGGTATATGTATTATTGGGGTATACATATAAACATGTTTGTATACATACATGGTCTTTGGGAACTTGAGCTATCTCCAGAAGTCGAAGTTTTCCATCGTATTCAACAAGAGTACCTCCCTTTAATGTAAGATAGGGGATATCAGAACTAATGCCTCATAGAGCATCAACCAACTTTTTACAATAAAATGAATGAATTTATCACCGATTATATTTAACACATATTGATTAATCCAATTTATGAATGAAAATTAATTTAAGTATTAATAATTTAATATCAACCAGATTTTGCCATTGGACTGACTTATATTGAAAATGAAAACAGCAATGAGGAGTTAATATGTAATTTCTGTGCAACTTTAAAATTCCAAAGCAGCAAGTGACATTCAACATCATGGTGTTACATCAATGTTGTTTACTTTCATAATGCTGTTTACATAATTGCTTTGTAATATAGGAATACATGCAAAATCTCAGGAAATCTTAATCAGATATTGACATAAACAATAATCACAGCTTGTGTTCCTGAAGTGTTGCAAAAACATCAACAAACTCATTACGACAGCTTGGAAAACATGCTCCCATTGATTTGTAGTGCAAATAGTGGACTAAAAACTTAATCAAAACAACTCTGAATAACAACAGATGTAGTTCATTTAAAACTTGAATCTCTGAACACAAAATTGTCTGTCTTGGTTTCAAATACCATCTTTGCTAGCCAAGGGTTTCTGATCCGCACCGCTTCTCACGAACCCTTGGCATATCGTGCTATCAAAAGTCGGTTTTTTTTCTGGATTTTGATTAGGGTTTACTGAAACCGTTCGACCAATCAAAAAAACATATCTGATTTAATGTGTCTTTAATTAAGAATACCTTATTATTCTAATCTTTCTGTTTTAGCTTTTATGATGCATGTATCATTCAATGGTGCATTAACCAGTACACCAGATTGTGTATCAACAGAGGCATGTACTATTTACTGCTCCCAGTCTTACACAGCTGTTACACCTTTCAAATGAATCTATATGTAACATTTCACATTATTTCTATTTATTGAATACACTAGCATTAAAATGTTCTTTCAACTTGTCAATATCATTGTCTATAGAGGCTATCATTTCTGCACCAGCAGGTACATAAAACTACGGCATCTTTCATTATTTGGCTGATTTAAAAATAGGATAGGGGATCACGCGATGAAAAAAATCCCGACTTTTGATAGCACGATATGCCAAGGGTTCGTGAGGAGCGGTATGGATCAGAAACCTTTAGCTAGCGAAGATGAGATAATACATGTATATGTGGACACACACACACTCACAAGCATGTATTCATACATGTATCATTATATTTTATATTCAGGGTTAGTCTTGTTCACCATTATTTTTCTGCAATCACAATTGTAAAAGATTTTGCTTTTTTGTTTTTAGATTGTGTTGAAAGATTTATATAAGTTGTGTTTAAAGATAAAATATTTTACCAAATAAAATAAACTTAAAATGAAAGCAACCGAGACCAAACATGGGTGAAATATCGCTGTAGACAGTAATTTATGTGTACATGGTACACTGTAATACAAACATCAGAATACTGACCTTGACATCTGCCCTGGTTTTGTTTGTGACCTCCATTACAAATTCTGGTGCATGTTTTGTGTTCGGGTTCAAAAGAAAATTCAAAATATCTTCACTGGTCAGGAACTGTAATCTTTTCCAAAACTGATTACATTCTTTATTTTTTATTCAAACTAAACTGAATAAAGTAATATTAAACTGAATAAAGTAATATTAAACTGAATAAAGTAAAACTAAACTGAATAAAGTAATATTAAACTGAATAAAGTAATATTAAACTGAATAAAGTAATATTAAACTGAATAAAGTAAAACTAAACTGAATAAAGTAATATTAAACTGAATAAAGTAAAACTAAACTGAATAAAGTAATATTAAACTGAATAAAGTAAAACTAAACTGAATAAAGTAATATTAAACTGAATAAAGTAATATTAAACTGAATAAAGTAATATTAAACTGAATAAAGTAATATTAATCTGAATAAAGTACGGTAATATTAATCTGGAGCCCCAACCCCCCTTTTTTATTAAATTATTATATTTTGTTTACAATGAATAAACATTTCGTGCAGAGCATAACCACAACAGATGAACCAGAATCAATTTATTTAGGTTATAGTACTATTATGAGCAATTGTGTTTACGGAGTTATGAACAAAACTAGTGGTTGTAAGAAATATAGAGCCAGAGAACAAACTGATATTTATGACAGGGTCACTGTGTATGAGCTTGCCCTGATATTGACTTGCTTTTATTACACAAGGATACTGAGGTCAACTGTTGCTCCTAGATTGTCAATGTTCGACATGAACAGGTACTTCTTGCCGTCATTGATAAACTGGTCCAGAAACTTAGAGTTAGCAATGCTCTGATATACATCTCCGTGTCCAGGAGGATACCAGCTAAAAACAGTAAAATTACATCAATTTAGTATCAACAAGAAAACAATGCAACTCAATCATTATAAATATTAAACTCAAGATTTAGTGACCTGGAAAACAAAAATAATCACTTACCTTTCCATGTTTTCAGTGGTAAAACTGGTTGCGATGGGTAATAGAGACTCTCTGCTGATTCTTGGATACCTGAACAAATAAATCTATACATGTAACCAGAAATTAAGCAAGGCATAAAAGACTGTATATCTATTTATAGCACAGTGACCCACTGACCTACTCTGGTTGAAGGTGAAGATTTTGACCTTGACCTGACTGTATCTTTGAAGGATTTTTTCTGTGTCTTCGTCAGTATTGAAGGAATTCATGAGAACCAAAGGAACATCAGTGCCATAAGTTTTGTTTAGGTGCTGAAGCGGAAGACATTGGCCATTAACGTTCAGCAGCATAAGCTTCAATGTTTTCTCGAATTCTAACTCAAATATTCAACATAACTTAGTGTACTTTGTGCTAAAGAGTAAGGTTTAACGCAGGAAAGTTTTTATAAAAAGCTTGACATCTCTATCAAACTTGAGCTTTTCATTTTAATTATACATGCATATACTAGTGATGTCATTATTCTCATTTCCTTTTTAAAAAAGTTAAAACCAAGATATACAATCTTAGTAGTTAGAATTATGACGGTAATAATATAATATGACGGTTTATCCAGATTTAATTCAGCATATAACATATGTACAGGTTCTTTATGTACACCAATGTACTTTATGTACTTTATGTACACCGATGTACTTTATGTACACCGATGTTCTTTATGTACACCGATGTTCTTTATGTACACCGATGTACTTTATGTACACCGATGTACTTTATGTACACCAATGTACTTTATGTACACCAATGTACTTTATGTACACCGATGTACTTTATGTACACCAATGTACTTTATGTACACCAATGTACTTTATGTACACCAATGTACTTTATGTACACCAATGTACTTTATGTACACCAATGTACATCTATCAATTATTGAGAACGCTGGATGGTCGTGAGGTGATGAGGTCTGTATAAAGATTCAAGTAAATATTCATAATTTAAACCTGAAGTATTTGGATTATTTCTTTATAATCTATATAATTTAATAATTTTTGGATAAAATAATCATATTTAAAATTTTAATAAAGGTAAATTCGATGGGTATTTGTTAAGCAGCCAGCCTCCTTGATGATGTCTCTATAAAACTCTACACAGTGATATCCCACACACCAGTAATTCTTGTACTAATCAGAAATCACACACACACAGTAATGCTTGTACTAATCAGATATCCAACACAAACAGTCATGCTTGTATTAATCAGATATCCGAAACATACTGTAATGCTTGTACTAATCAGATATCCAAAACATACAGTATTGCTTGTACTAATCAGATATCCCAAACATACAGTAATACTTGTACTAATCAGATATCCCACACATACAGTGATGTTTGTACTAATAATATATCCTAAACATACTGTATTGCTTGTACTAATCAGATATCCCAAACATACAGTAATACTTGTACTAATCAGATATCCCACACATACAGTAATGCTTGTACTAATCAGATATCCCACACATTCAGTAATGCTTGTACTAATCAGATATTCTAAACATACAGTAATGCTTGTACTAATCAGATATCCCAAACATACAGTAATACTTGTACTAATCAGATATCCCACACATACAGTGATGTTTGTACTAATAATATATCCTAAACATACTGTATTGCTTGTACTAATCAGATATCCCAAACATACAGTAATACTTGTACTAATCAGATATCTCACACATTCAGTAATGCTTGTACTAATCAGATATCCCACACATTCAGTAATGCTTGTACTAATCAGATATCCCACACATTCAGTAACGCTTGTACTAATCAGATATCCCACACATTCAGTAATGCTTGTACTAATCAGATATCCAAAACACATAGTAATGCTTGTACTAATAATATATCCTAAACATACTGTATTGCTTGTACTAATCAGATATCCCAAACATACAGTAATACTTGTACTAATCAGATATCCCACACATTCAGTAATGCTTGTTCTAATCAGATATCCAAAACATACAGTAATGCTTGTACCAATCAGATTCCATAATAAATGTGACCCTGACCTCTATCTGCTGAACTGTCAGGTCAAGGAAGGTCAGGTCGTTGCGGACACTGATGATGCTCTTTGGTCCTTTACAACCCATACTGGTTCCCAGCCCTCCATTCAACTTGACGACCACCAGTTGATTGAGCAGGGACTTGACGGATTTGTTGTCTGGGGCTTGTAATTCATTGTATGTCTTCACCTAGCAAACCACAACACATCAGAATTTGACAGTTTAGAAAAATCCACATCTAGGCTATTTATTATATACATAATCTGGAATTGTAATAAGGATTCTTACTAAATCCTCTGAAACCAGTCGAATCTTATCCCACATGATGGCATGGCCCGCCTCTTGAAGATACCGGCCAAACAACTTCTCAAACTCATCAAACTCTGCCCGAATTCTCTGGAAAACAGATGACACAGCAGATACAACAAAAGATGACAGGAAATAGACTAATACTTGGCAAGATGATGATTTCAATTTTACTAAGAGTATGTGAAACAAACATTATTTTATAAAAGATGCAAAGATGTATGAGATATATATTTCAATTGTAAATACTTTATGTGGCCTGTCAGTTTTATCCAGGCCTCAAAATCTTTGTGGGTTACTATGCTACATTTATCTCCTAATCTTATGCATATACAATCATAATTATGATGAAAATAATTTGCATTTTATTTTATTTTCTTTTAACTTCCTTTGCAATTACAGAATGCACCCAAGTAAAAAAGTGTATATGAATAGTGATCACAAGAAAACCCTTTATCTCACTGTCCATCCCTCGGTAAACTCACCTCCTGAAGTCCAGGGGGTCCTGTCTGGATCAGCTTCTGTAGTTCTTTGTTCATGGCTTTCTGGGCATCTAATCGGGTTCTCTCAATAAACTGGACATCGCTTCCTGCCCGGCGATGCCCCCGCACAAATGCTGACTGCAAAAATAAAATCACAAAACTGAGCACATTTTTTATCAGAGATTCTCTAATAGCAAATTGTTCAAGCAAGTCTGAGATTCCCAGGGACAACTAAATCAGAACTCAGCCCAAAAAAGGACTTAGGCAGCGGTCAATCCAAAGAATTCCTCGTGCTAGTAGAAGTATCTGAGATAAGTCCTGCTGAAAAAAACAAAACCATCAAAACAAAGTGAGAAAAGTACCAAAGACAAGAAATCCATCTGCATCACAAGATCTACATAGCCATCATGCTTGGTGACAGAGGGATGCCTTGACCAGCTGTTGCCAAGTCTCTATCTTATTTTAAGAACTGAGCCTATCACATCAACGCTTTTATTGTAATGTTTATTGTAAATCAATGTAGGCCAACACGTGTACAGGATTTTACACTTACTGTTCACTAAATAAAGATTTATTTTACTTCTAATTAGGCCAAATAACATATATTATATCATTTGGTTTCTAATGATCAAAATTTATCTTCATTTTTGTATTAATGTTCAAATTTTACATTTTTTATGCGCCTATCAACTGATATAATTTTGTTACAGAGTGAATTTTGTTTTAATATTTAATTTATTAAAATCTGTAATCCATATTTGTTTATACTTCTTGTTTAACTTTCACAAAAAAAAGAAAACTCTAACTAAGATAACCTGAACAAACTTATTCCTTTCTTTTGCCTCATTACAATTTCCATGAAAACAACAGTACTATGTTTTGTCTTTGTTTGAACATACACCAGAAGTGTTGTGCAAACCCATTCTTAACAAAATTGCAACTAAAACACTCGGAGGATAAGATCTTATTTTAAGTTATCAATGTACGGTAACCAAATTCAATAATGAAATACATGTACATGAATTAAATATAATTTGAGATTGATTTAATGGACAGGATCTCATGTAACTTCTACACGAGATTGATTTTAAATTAAAGGATATAGATTTGTGGGATTGGTCTATTGGGTATATGATGTCATGCGAGTGATCAGTGAGGTTGGTTTACTAGATAGGATCTCATGCGAGTGCCAGTGAGATTGATTTAAATTAATAAACATAATCTAATGTGAGTGTTCAGTGAGATTGGTTTAATGGATTGATCTTATACTGTGATTGTACATGACTGGTTTACAGGATAAGATCTCATGTGTGTGCTCAGTGAGATTGGATTAATGGATGAGATTTTGAGCTGCGAGTGTTCAGTGAGGCTGCAGGCCTAATGGATGGGACATTATGTGAGAATAAGAATTAAATTGGTTCATGGGATGGGATCTTTCTGAATGTAAATGACATTGATTCAAGAGAAAGATCTGATATGAGTTTAAATAATAGTTTGGGTGGTTATTTGTTGCAGTGAAAGCATTTCCATTGTAGGTTTTGTGCTTTGTAGAACTTTTCAACAGTTTTGTTTTGTATATAGGACTATGTTTACAATAGATGACCTGTTTCCGATTCCATTCTCATATTACTTTGTTATCGTTAACACTGTCATTATACCCATTTATACTACTTAGTAAGCAAGACAATCATCATTTTGACCTGCAGTATTGCTTTCATAAAAACATGAAATTGTCTAGCATCAAAGGGTCCATGAGTGGATCTGCAACACACATTAAAAAAGATGTCTCTCAAATGATGGTTTGTACTGAGATAATGCTTCTACACAATATCTATTCCTCAAGCAGAATAGAGTCACAGGTAATGCACACATAACATGGTTGTTTGGAAAAATTCAAACAGCAGTCAGCATGAACAAATACATGTGAAATATATACATGTACCAGGTAGTATGTACCCTACAGCCAATCCAGCCATAATACACCAATCCTAGGATTTCTTGTGAATAATAAGAATTAACTGCAGTGCAACCATTTCATAACTCATCAAATGACAATGATACGCAAAATGTAGTTTAATTCTATTTTCAGCACCTTTCAGTAACAATGCTCTACTTCCAAGGACTGCACAGATTGTGGTCAGTATAAGTAACCCCCTTACAGTAAGCAGGACTAGTAATAACCCTGATAGTGAAGTACCAGTACTCACAAATTTGGGGTCCTGTGTCATGTCGTTTGACAGGTTGGGCTAGTTCACCTCCATTTACCTGTCTAAACTACCTGTCTGTTGGCCCACTATCTACTTTCTGGGGGAAAGTTTCAACAGGAAAGATAAGGCCATCAATAAAAGATCTAGGTGCTCAGTTGATAGGCCTATAGGCCTTGTCACTAACCTGTATAGCAAGGTGTGTACTAAATGCCAGGTCTACTCTCAAAGAATAAAGAAACACACTTTTAATAAACAAACTCCTGGGGTTAACTGTTCAGGACATAGACAGCTCCTGGATGTGTGAGGTCCTGACGTGGATAGAGAGGACAATATATTGCAGAGTGACATATAACATGTCATCAAAGTTATGTCACACTCCATTTCTTTCAATGAGCTTATTGAAATCTCAATATAGTAGTACAGAGGACCCCGCTTAGTATAATACCTGTTTAATATTATAGTTCGGTTAATATAATAGTTTTTCAAAACACAAAACCATTTCTTAATAAATCATTGTATTTTACATCGGTTATTATAGTAGCTTAAATAGTGGACCCCGCTTAATATAATAGAAAGATCATGCCTGTCAATTGAGTTTCACACCTTTTTCTCGAGCTAGCCCCCCATGAGAAGCTTGTATAAACACTCTGACTTCCCAAATCACTTTGAAATTTACCGACTCTGCTGGCCAGACGGGATTAGTCACGCCTCACTGCACGTGGCTTGGGTACTTTACCTATGCACCTAACAAGTGACATCTCTGTATTATTGAGGTTTTTCACAGTTTGAATAAGTGAATGTCTCATGTTTTAGTAAATAAATTTATAACAAATGGGACATTTTACATGGCTTAGCATATGGTACATGATGTTCTATTTGACGATTTGTACTGCAGTGAAGTAGTGACAAAGTCTTTTTTTAATATGCCTCTATTTTATAGGAAGAATGGGCTAAATAAATCAAAGAAAATAAGAAAATTCTGCATAACTTTGTGGTTTATTTGATTTTTAATGAAAGAAGTTATTAAAAACGAATTGTCTCATGAATGCCTTATTAGATTTAGTCAAAACCGGAAGTACAGTAAGAAAACAAAATGAAAGCATGTCAACTTATCGGAAGCATATTGGTGGATCTTGCAATTTTCCAAGCTTGTAATAGTAAACTTTATTCATGAAATTAACTTTTATGAAGCATTAAAAGTAAAGTTTTAGAAGAAATCATCAATTATTGTGGACATTACATTGTCTAGAAATAGATAGTAACAATACATGACGTGAATAGGCACATATCATACTTGTACACATTGAATTTAGCTGGGTACGCTTATTATTATAGTCCTGTTAATATAATAATTTTTCCTGACAAAATAACTATTATATTAAGCGGGGTCCACTGTATAACTAATGTGGGTCAAGCAGCAATTTTTATAAACCTATTTTCCAGGTCTATTTTAGTCTTTCATTTATTAAATATGATATAAATATCATGTCTAGCTGTCTCACTGCAATATTTATCTAACTGCAATGCTTTCCTAATGAATGTGAATAAATTATATCATTATGGCTTTATTCATATTTCTCCATCTTAAAAGAGACATTGTTTAAGTGTAGAGAATTTAAGACGGTCCAGATACAGCAGATAGTAAAAATGACCAAGATCATTCTTGTGTATCATAAGAGATGTTTAGAGGTCTACAAGTAATTTATCAAAAATAGATATAAGCATTGCAAGGCTACTCATTTCTAACTTATTGTTTTATCAATTTAAACCCAAATTCAGAAAAATGAAGACATAATCTATTACTCAGGTCTTAGCTGAATCAGATTTGCATTTTTTATCTGAATGTTGTCTTAGACTTAAGACATATCTCATCCAGCTTCATAAATGTACACAGGTGAGCTATCACTACAAATAATTACATCTATTACACCTATTTACCTGTTCATTCTCTGAATCTTTTTTCCTTCTCTAAAAACAAGTTGTTATTTCTACGCACTTGATGAATGACGATTTAAAATTTATTGCAATTGTTCAATTTGTTGATACCTATACATGCTAAGGTGAGGCATGCATTAATTATTTTGATCCTGTCATGTAAACATGCACTGCTGACATCAGACAGGTGATTAATACACACACCAAAAAACAGGTAGAACAAGTAATTATAAAAGTTCTGGTCGAATGCAGTATAAGCCATGCTTTACTCTACTTGTTTTTAGACAGTCTTGTTTTTTTAGGCCTTTTTTTTTTAAGCAATGGTCAACTGTCAGTCTCAGTGTCTGCATTTCAGGAAAAAATGTTTAACAATAGGACAAACAAAATGTTGGCTAAGTGGGAAGACACCACACAGTGTACTGTCTCAGGTGTATTCGTTGATGAAAACTTTTGGTATCGAGAGAATAGTAGACACATCCTGTGATGTGTCAAGATACAATCTACTACCAATGGTCAGTCTTATACCAGTAATATAAATCAGTGAGACAAATCTGACAAAAAGCGTATATATGTATTCTTACTCTTTCATAACCAGGTTAAAATCACGATTAGTGATTAAACATATTTTTTGGTGATCAATTAATAATTACAGTTACAGAAATGCTATAGAGGAACATTTTTTCCTAAGATACCTTTACACTTTAACACATGCACTCATTCATACATACAGCATTACGTTCTATCTGCAATGTGCGCTGATGAACATTTAATAAAGAAATAAATATGAACTGTGACATGATGATAGCACCTTCCTGCTATTTTGAACAATGCATATATGCTTGTAAAGCAGCTAGGTCATTGTGTTCTTTGTCGCACCAGGAAATATTTTCCTTGTAAAATTCTTCGCATTATTTATTTTTCCAATACTGGTATTATAATAACCTGGGTTGTTGTTGTTTTTTTAAATTACCGTACTTCCTTTTAAAACAAGCAATAAAATACACCCTAATTTTACCTGTTTACAATATATTTTATCTTCCACAAATACAGGTAGCTCAGTTTAAAAAGAATTACTAGCAATATACAATGATTTAAGTGTCCCATTACCACCTTATGATAGTATATAATAAATCTACAATCCCAAGAACATTGTGGGTTTTTTTTTTATTTCTCTCTACATTAATCTTAATTTCTACCGAGCATAAAATACACAAGTAAAAACCTGAATGAGTGACACAGTTTACATTTTACAAGCCTTTAGCCTGTTAAATTCCATGCAGTAATGACACAAGCTAGAAAGTGTCTATTTAGCAATTACATACAACAATTACCACAACATGTTGCCCATATTTGTTATTCAAATAAGAGTTGTTATCTTTTTCTACATTTTCACTGTAATATGTACAGGGCAGTTTTGCTAAAGTTAGAAATTAAATGCATTAAACATAGCATATCATATAATAAAAAATTAATTAATTTGGAAATGCAAAAATATCTATAAAAAAAAACAAGTTTCGTATGAAGTTTCTTTTACACACACTTTTTAAAAATTTAAGCGAGAAGAAATTATAATTGGAAAATATGACACCTTTGGATCATCAAAAACTTTTTCACACACCTTGCATAATTTTCATCAGGGTTCATAAAAAATTCTCTACTATGCCAAATCACCTATGGACTTTTTTTATTTTAAGGTGACATGTACTGTCCTTCAACCATACATGATAGAGGGAGTGTTTCAAAACACAAAACTTTTGGACTTTTATTATTCTAGTATCATTTTGACAGAGGGCTATTTATGAATACCAACTTTAAATAAAAAATTGACAAAAATATGCTGGTAAGTAAATAAGTAAATGATTTATTATGATTATAGTGACATGTTTCATAAACAATTACACAAATATTATATAATGATTTCAGGAATAAACACCCGGCTCATCGGACCTATATGTCACTTTAAACATGAATATACAAAAATAACACATTGCTGTTTTTAAATAGAATAGATTGTCTGCACAAAGTGACTACCTTGGACTATAATAATGTCCTGGAACAGGGTCACCAGCTGCTAAAGCAACATTCAACCATGCATTCATCATTCATTTACAAAACTGCAAACTAACAAATAGTCTATCAACATTTCTGAGGAGAGTAGGGACTATATATTATACGAAAAAGTGGAGACAATTTTTTATAAGTTGTTAAAACACAAGTGCAAGATAACAAGAATAGTGACTTTTAATATGTTTAAGGATATACAGTACATGTCTGTCACAATCAATGAGCATGTACAAAAAGTGGACCTGGTGTAGCACAATGATGAAAAAGAGCCTGCAGCATGCAGAAGCTTCGATGCACGTAAGCATGAAGCGTGTATAAACCGCAGTGTACACGTTGATGAGGGGTGGGGGTGTGAAAGTTGATGACGCAGTTCCATTCATCGTAGGTAACGTCTGAATCAGACTCTGATCAACTTTTAGGACAGATTGAATTTATCAGGCAAAGTTTCATTTCTCATCGAAATGAAAACAAACTTACCGAAGGTGCTGCCATCGCTGTTCTATTCCACTCACTGGAACAATTCAAAATAACCTTGGCCTATTTATTACTTTATTCTTCTGCAACAGTGAAAATTCAGACTACGTAGTAGAGAATACCGAACCCGATGTTATTTCAAATCACCTTTACATGTAATGGTTTTGAACCATGTTTATTAAAACCAGCATATCTTTATGCATTGGGTTTTTTTAAATAAATTTATTTACTTAAATAAAATTAATAATTTATTTAAATAAATAAAAATCTTTATTTTTTTTAATTTATTAAATTAGAACTTTATTTATCGGTAAATAAATAAAAATATCGAAATAAAGATTTCAAAAAGATACTTCAATTGGTATCATTTTTAGGAAGGGATGAGGTATATGCAATTGTTTTGAACACAGAAGAGGAAAACAAAAACCTATGCATTTACCTTTTTGTGTGAACAAAACGTAATAAAAATTTTGTCTACTTCAAACCCCCCACCCCACCCCACCCCCCAAAAAATATTTTTAAAGAATAACAGTATACTTGACAGGTTACACAGTAATTGATCAGTTTGAGCAGAGACATAAATAACTTTTTGTTTCAAAAATGTCTAAAACCTATGCACACTTTTCATTAAAACCATATACTTTTGGTTTAAGTTCATTATCTCTGTTCACTAAAATGTAGTTCTCAAAGTAAGGTTGGTCCCGTACCATTTTTCAACAACAAAACACGCTAATGGCGGAGTTGCCAATCTCTGTTATTTATGTCTCTGGTTTGAGTTATTAAAATTTGCTACTTTTAAAGCCACAACCTGTAGTTTAACTATAAAATAATTTGCTATCAGATGAATACTAACACTATATACATGTACTAGTAACTAAATAAATTAAGAACAGCAAAGAATCACTGCTAGTTCACTCAGACTTTTTTGATGGGTCCTCTAATTCTACATTCTACACAACTAAATTATCTTTTTCTTTTGATTTCCAAAACTTGGAATGATTCTCAGCTTATAAAATATAATACAAATTCATAAAGAGGTAGATCCAAATCTTCCTCTCAGTTGAAATCCAACAAACTCACGTCAATAAATTATGTTTTATTAGTGTATACATATCACTGCCATAGAGTTATCTTTTGAATCACAGACTTGGAAAATAAACATTTCATAAAATGCATAAAATAGCAGTCTTCAATAAATAAAACACACACCAAATGTGTAAAGAGAGTGTGTTTGATTCCATGGAATGCCAAGGGTTTGTTTATTGCACATAATAGGCGACTTCTGACTGGGAGAAACGCTGTCACCTGATATCCCACACGTCATTTGTATCCTGAGCCAGGCTCTCTAATCCTCGTAATGTCTTGAATGTTCCCGAGTAGAATGCAAGGTCGGACATCACCAGCCTAAAATCACAGAAAAGAAAGTAAGTCCATGAAGATATATCTTTTTTTCTTAAATCTCTTATGCTTACATAGCAAATAAAACATAAAATACAGTATGTTAATGTTGAGAAAGATTTAATGTACCAGTACATGTAATTGAAACTGTTGTAATATGCAAATACAATGAACTGGTAATCATAAGACAGAAACATAATAGTTCTCAAAGAAACAACAGTAAGCAATGAATAACATAAATTCAATATAAGAGTTCTTTCTCTTGTCAGGGGGTCATGCTTACTGGTACTTAAGATACTTGTTACAATAGAACAGTGAGTCTCAGTACTGACCCGTGCTGAGGGCCGCCATTCTTGGAGACCTCCAGCGTGTTTAGCTGCTGAGCAACCAACTTCTTAAAACAACTGTTGATTCTCGTAAACAGTGCCTGTAACATAGAATAAACAAACCCTACAAACAAGTAGTAAAGACCACTGCTGGTGTTCAAATTTACAATTTTACAGGGAGCTAGAATGTTTTTATAATTGGTGTAAACTGATTCCTTGATTGCTTTTATTTTGGATCTTTCTGAGTTTGTGGTTACATACGATTTTTTCCCAACAAAAAAACCCCCCAAAAGAATTAGAATTGTTACATCATTAAAATATAAGTAGGATACTGACCTTGACCTGATCAGCTGGAAGTATGTCAAGGACAGCCTCATGCATCTTGCTGATTTGTTTACAAATGGATCTAAAACATATTGATGGCATTGGGGCCTTCACCTCCCACTAAAAATAGTTTGACATGTAAATATTAAGACTCCATGCTTTACATGGTACATATACTTGTACATATATACAATGGACATTGTTATGTTTAAGGGTACTCCATCAAAACAGAAAATATTCACAGATAAATTTTAAAATACGGTACATGGAAAAAATTTTAAAAGTAAAGAAGTTAAGAAGATCAGGTTTTAAGAAATGGCTTCATCAGTTTGACCTTTGACCTGCATTATACTGACCTTTGACAGCTGTTGGGCTATGACAGCTTCCATGACACTCACAAGTTTGTTTGTAATTTCATTGATATGATCCATGTAATCCTAAAATAAGATATACGTAATACAACTACATGTATATAGGCAGAGTCTATCAACACAATCTAACAACATTATTGTACATGGGAAGGTTTATTCATCTTAGGTATCAGTACATGTATATAGAATGAAGATACAAATAAATGATTTCACTGACCTTTTGTACCTGGTCCAGGTTCCTGAGCATTGATTTATTTTTAGACACCAGTTTTTCCTCAAAATGCTGACGGACTTTTGGAATGAAGTAAACAACCAACTGCAAGCACCTCGTTGCCAGGGCTGTAACAGATTAATGTATAGATAAGGCAAGAGAGAGAGAGAGCCTACTTTTTTTTTCTTACATACATGTATACAGTAATGGTAAATAATTTTTAACATAAGTTCACAAAACACATAAATAATTCAAGAGAGACAACCCTTGCTTACCTAAATTTTTTGTAGAGATGGTTTTTAGCCCCACAAGTTGCAGAGCACCAGCACCAAGAACCAACTGACAGGTTCTTGAGTTGAAAATCTAAAACAATTGACATAAAGCATAAAAGTTAAAACTTCCTTAGATGCTCGAACGGTAAATAGAATTTAAATCATTAATCTTAATATCCAACATACATGTACATGTATGACCTTAACACATTTTTACTTCTCTTTGGTTAGTAAGTTAATGACCTACCTTAAAGAGGTCGACCAGTCTAGACATCAGGTCAGGGGCGGCTGAGGGAATGTTGTTCACACATTGACAATACTCCACCATCATCTTCATTAACATCAGCACAGTGCTGCAGGAGAAAGAACAAAATATCTGTCAACAGACAAACATCAAAACCAGGACTTGAGGCAGAAAGGCAGAAAAGCACTTGTATGTGCCAGTGCACATCATTTCCCAACTAAGTTAACTGATTCCACTGACATGGTAGCCCCCCCCCCCCCCCCCCCAATTTAAGTGTTTATCTGACTCTACTGATACACTCACCCAACAACAGCAAACGTCTGGGTCTCCACCACCAGCACTTCAGCAGGACCTTTCTCTGAAGACAGAAACTCAATTCATTATATTTCTGTACTAATATGAATGTCTATCTGATAGACATACATGTACAGGACTATAATTAAAATAATTATGGTGATAGTATCACCATATAGTTTTGCATATAGTTTGTTAGTTTATGTACACATTGTATGGCATAAAGAATATCTATTCTATGTTACCTGAGTCTGCTGTCCTGTCTGGTATGCTGAGTATGCCTAAAAATTTAATATTTCAGTTTACTTTTTGTTTAGGTACTTCATTAAAGGAAACATTGCACATTACATAAACTTACATGCATATTTTAATGTTATTGAACCTACAACCTGGCGTACCTGTGCGTGTGATGTGATTGACAAGTTCCTGGAACTCTGCAGGAACGTCAGCCTGTCTCCATCGCTCATTATCCAGGATCAGGCTACAATCAACATCATACAACAATCAACAACAACAAGCAGTATACAAGCAGTATACACGTAGTATAGAGAGAGGACTTTAATGTGATTATGGAGAGGCATACTTTAATAGATTATTATAAAATCTGACTACGGAACAAAACAAGATATATTCAAATGGTAAATGGATTCCAGTATACAAAAAAGAATACAATAACATCAAGTGTTTATATTTCTTTCAAATTTACCTGAGTTTTGTCCGTCTCTCCTCATGAAATCTGTTCACAAATTTGGATGCCTGAAAAATCCAATGTAAAGACATACATGTACATGTACAACAGTGCAAAAAATGTGGGAGTGAAAATCAACATAAAACAACAAGTTTAACCTCTCACACAATTTCTTTCACTGACCTGTGACTGCAGACTAAATCTGAGGGACATACACCGACGCCCGCTGATGGTCTCGCAATCCGTGACAAACTTCTCTACCTCCCTGGACAGAGCCACAAACTCACTGGAAGACAAACGCTCCAGAAATCCATCCTTGTATAAAGCAAAACAAAGACCTTTAATTAGTTCACTTGTTTACAGCACTAACAAAGCAATAATCATTATGTGGGTCTTATTGCCAATCCAAAGTTAGATCACGAACAAAAATGCAATCAGTGTCTAATATGTACACAGAATTTAATGCATTTATGCATTACAATTTAAAACAAGAATCAGTTTACCTTTGACCTGGCTGTAATGACCTTGACACACCGATCATGGGCGTGGTCACATACAGCACACAACATATCGTTGAGTTTGGCCTGGACCGTGACGTACTCAGCCTCCGAGATCATCACGTCTGCGGCCTCCTCACTCCTACATGTACATATCAATCCAATCAAATCATTGCAATTACATGTACATTGTACAAATAAATCTGCATTTTACTATGAATCTCCTCACCCCTCCATGTACATAACAGTCCAATCAATACTGTAAATGTACTACATTTGGCTGTCTATTCTATTTAGCGCTTTTGGCGGAATACAGCTTCTGCTAAATCAAGTACATCGCTAAATGTCATGCATATATGTATAGGAATAGTTACATTCAGGAATATGCTAATTCAAATCCACGCAAACTTGTTCAAAAACTAATTTCCGCCAAATATCATACACGCCAAATATAATACATTTACAGTATATTAAACAAATAAATCTACATTTAACTCTGAGCCTCCCACCTCCTACTTGTTCATTTCAATTTAATCAAGTCAGAGCAATTACAAATAAATAGACATTTAAATGTAAATATCTTTCCTTTTGTCTGACATTTTTTGATACTGGCTCCCTGGAGGATACTTACACAGAGACATGGAGATGAGTGGCTTCACTCAGGAGACAATCCTCCTGGGTGGGGGAGGGTAGGGGGGTGGGGACCAGGGTCTTCCCTGCAGCTATCCCTATCACATCGCTGATCACTCCATGGAATGTCTATTGAAACAGCAGCAGTCATGAGGAACGGATTACATTTACATGTATATCAACATCAAATTATAGCTTGTGAAAAAGTTTAACAGATCTTAACTTTTCTGAATTGAGTGATTAAATTGCTAACCTTTGCTCTTTTGAGATGCACCAATAAGTTAGAGAAGATTTGTTTGAGGAGATCCATCCACTGGGGATAATTTAACATTCTCATCTGATCTGCCAGGCTGCAAAGAATGACAATGATAAGAAGAATCAGATTTAAACTACAAGTTATAAACATATAATTATAAAATTTTATACTACATGTACATGTCCATTTTATCTACAGTAGCTATGGTGTTTTTAAGATAGGATAGAACACCAGTCATTCACACAGTCATTTACAACAGTAAAACATCATTAATAATACTGATACCAGTACAATAGCTTCACTGTTTAAATGATATCATTACACACATATAATACCCAGTCAATCCTGAGACACAACACCAGTCCTTACCTGCTGACACTACCATCCTCTGAACCCACATTCTCAGCAACTGACACAGCCTCTACTACCGTCTACAATCAAAAGTTCACTACAATTATTTTACTTTCATTTTATCCTCATTTAAAAAAATATATGAACCTAATTGAGTTGAATATACATGCAAGTTTAGTGATGATGCCCTGGTTACATGTTTATGCCAGTTATAGTTCTGTATTGAAATAATTTCTGTTTCCTTTTCAGTGTCTTAATTTGTTCATTAGTGACCTTGACAAATTTGAAAGCTATCTAATATAAATGTATTACACTAAGTACTGACCTGTTTAACAATGGCCTTGACTGCTGTGAAAGCCTCCTCTCTATAAACATCTACAAAGTTAAAACGACTCTTCCTCAGCATTCCAAACACAAGGGATACAATCTTCTCCTGAAAGTCAAATAAACAAAAAATAACATACCGTACATATTTCTGTACATCTTATTAATGATGAAGAAGACTATATCATAGAAACAAACATAAGGCTCAAATAAAGTTTTCCATATATTTTGCTGTCAAGACAGGCAGTTGGTCATATAGTAAGTAAAGAAGTGGTCATATGTTTCCCATCCATTATGACAAGTAATGGCTACAGTTACATTAGTTTAAGGTGAGACTCTTACATACCTCTTCCATCAGAGGTTCGGTATCAGTGATTGGTCGATTCTGGTCAGAAGACACGCATTTTCCAAAATCCTCCTGTAGCATCCTTTCTATGATGTTCTCTAATTCAGCTAACTGAGAACCAAGGTGTCTACAGGAGTATAGACACGAAAGACAATAAAACATTCATGTATGTACACGTACAATCTTAATACTTTACAAGAATATAGATTGATACACTAATACAATACATGCAACATAATTTGTAAATATACTGTATATACATTATTATGATTGTACTCAAACATATATTTATCTACATGATAATTCTAGATTTTGAGGATTACCTGAAGCTATGCACGCCTGCCAGCTCCTGGGTCAGGACTTCCTGGGTGGTGGAGATGAGATCTAGGGCCCCCACAAACTCCTGAGTGGACAGCAGTAACTGTATGGTAGGCTGTGTCTGGTGAACAGTGGCCATCAACTTCAGCTGTAATACATTGTATAGACACATACCAACCATTAATCCAGTCACTAAACCAATAAATGTATGTGCAACAATAAAAGCAAAACTTCTTTAACATCAACATACTCATTATACTGACCTTATTATGAAGATTGACATAGTTGGCCCTGGTCTGTGACAGCTTCATTATCTTCAGTGATCCCAGAGTCAACAGCTCATCAATACAGTGGATCTTGTCCCTGCAAAATGAACCCATCTTTTTACATGTATGTACTATCAAATTAAAATTCCTTGAATGAAAAAATGCAGCTGTATCCTTTGCATGCTATAAACGAATTCCTTTGATTCAATTTGCACCATGTACCAGTATTCGTACATAAAATTGAAAGAGCACCATTAATACAGTGCCACATCTGCAGTGCAATATGACTTAGTACCTCAGCTGCTTAATGGACTGACAAGTTTTCAGCATGTTTTCCTGTAGCACGTCATGAGATGACACGGCTTGGAAGAAGGCGTCCGACTTGGTGGAGATCTGCTTTGCTATGTGGACCTCCACGATGTCCAGGTAGTGACTCAGCTGAAACAATCACAATTTTATCAACTCTTTGTTGGAGTCTGTACAAAGAAACACTGGAGAAGGTAACAATTGTAAGAATCCTGCAATAGTTATTAGCTTCTAAACTCTGTTGTCATATTGCTGAAGCTCTACTCAAAGTATACAATGATTCAACAAATACATATTTACATGTTAGTAAGACTCATTTCTTTGTTCATTTTGTACAGAAGGTGTTTTGGTATCTATTTAATTTTCGAATGCATTACATCTCCACCTCTGTAGAAGACTGAAGCCTTGAGTTGGCTTAAACAATAATTTCTTTAAAACGTATTTATGTATTGACCTTCTCTTGTAGAAGCTTGGAGGATTGAGAGGATCCTCCATTTTTCTGACACTCTTCCACTTGTGTCCATGGAAATACTGCATTAAATGTGTCTGTGTTCTCCAGGTCAAAGTTTGACAGCATAAACAACTACCAAATAAAATATGTCAAACTGTAATACAACATTTACACATTTTATATATACTGGTACTTTGTATAAAAAGATGAGTATTGGGACATTACCCATGAATACATGTTGATATTTATTTTAGATGCAAAAAACAAAGCAATAAAAATTGTAATAAAAATGATTTTGTTGTTTGTGTTAATTTAACAATACAAATTTGGTTATTCGTTGTATACAACATACAAAGTATACAATATACTAGAAATAATCAAAGTTATACATGTATTGTGTTAACTATTCTTTGTGGAATAATCGCAGCTGTATTGGTAAAGTTATACTTTGGATTTTAATGTACTGGTACATGTATTCTACCTTAGGGAGCTGCTGAACTTCAGCTCTGTTTCTTTCTACAAGAAGAAAATAAATGACTGTTACCACAGGTGCTTGAGGACAGGACCGACCCCCCCCCCCCCCCCCCTCCACCACAACCCCCAAGTATTTAGACCCCCGGGACTTTACTCAATTTTTTTCTTAAAATTAAAATGAGGTCACCGTTTTTACCGATAGATGTAGTTTGATAGCACATTTCAACAAATATTCATCGGCAGTACCCCTCGGCTGGCAGACGAAGTTAGCAACCTTGTTGTATTATATACATAGGGGATATGATTTTTTTGCAAAATGTTTGTTTTAAGTAATTTTGTGGAATGATTGTATACATTAGATTATAAATAAAGATAATTTAAAGGAAAAAATGAGTAAAGTCCCGGGGGTATAGATACTTGGGGGTGGGGGTCGGTCCTGTCCTCAAGCACCTGTGACTGTTACAACATAGCACAGTATGCACAACAAAGTAAAAAGTAATAGACCAATAGTTGAAATTAAATGTTACCTTAGATGTATACGACACTCACCCATTTGTTGTAGAAATGTTTCCCCACCAGGGGCTTCTTGCTCGATTTGATTTTTATATTTGGCATATCTTCTGTATCTCTGTAAATAGTGTATAATACATGAATATAATATTCCTTAGACTACAGCTCTTTACACATTACCTGAATGTTAAGTTTCACAGGAGGAATAAAACTTTTTCTGTTCCTTTTGAAAGGTGTTGGAATGACTTGCATTTTGAAATAACTACATGACTGTACAGGTAACCATTAAAGAACGAATGTTCATGTTAATAAGTATAAATAAAACAGATGGTTTATTTATCTTCATTTTGTGTTTAACAAAGGCAAAATGTTAAAATCAAACTTACTGTTCTTTAAAATTGTATTAATCATATCACATCTTCGCTAGCCATGGGTTTCTGAGCCTCTCCTTTCATCATTTGGCTGATTTATAGATAGGATGGGAGACTTTTGATAGCACAATATGCCAAGGGTTTGTGAGAAGCGGTGTGGATCAGAAACCCTTGGCATATCATGTTATCAAAAGTCTCCCATCCTATTTATAAATCAGCCAAATGATGAAAGAAGCCGTGCTTTAGCGTACCTGGTGCAGTAATGGCAGCCTCCATAGACATTGATATTGACAAGTTGAAAGAATATTTTAATGCCCAGTGTATTCTATAAATAGGAATAATGTGAAATGTTATACATAGATCGTATTTGAAGGGTGTAAGACTGTGAGCGGTACATCCTTAATCTACGAGTGCATGCCTCTGTTGATACACAATCAGGAATACTTAATAATGCACCATTGCATGATAAATGCATCATGAAGGTTAAAACAAAAAGACTAGAAAAATAAGGGTTTTGAGCTATTCCTGTTAGAGACACTTGTGAATAAACAGTATGAAAACAATGTCAATTAAATTTAGAGATGTTTTGCATTTTTTGACTGGTCAAACTGTTTCAGTAAACCCCAATCAAAATCCAGGAAGAAAATCCCCAACTTTTGATAGCAAGATATGCTAAGGGTTCGTGAGAAGTGGTGCAGATCAGAAAACCTTGGCTAGCGAAGATGATCATATCAATAATTCATAATAAAATTAAATTAAAACACACAACCATTATTTCAATGTTAAAGAAAATATAGTTTTCAACTGTACCTTTGAAATTCTGTGCTTATATTTTTCAAAATATTTTCTATCAATATCTGGGAGATAGCGTGATTCTGGAACATACATCTTCTCATAGAATTCTTGGCCCCAGGTTTTAGTGAAGAAGTCAGTCTCTCTCTTGACTCTAAGAGGGTCATTAAGAGCAGCAGGGAGGTTCACTTTGGAGTCAAAAACAGTCCATCTGTGCTGGTCATGGACAACAGAAGGAACAGAGCCCGGAGGAGACATCATCATAGAGTAACTATCTTGTGTCTCTGAAAAATATTGAAAATATATTTAATTCATTGTGAACATTTATATTCAGATTGTCAAGAAATGTCTGAAGCTGAATGATTTACATGAATACCCATATATCTGTGAGTTACCTGGATGTGAATAAAAGCCCATGTACATACCTGATCTCTTTCTGCCAGGGGCCTGGACATGGTCCCTTGCTATGTGGTTTTCATAGTCCATATCACTTACACCCTCTAGTGGTAATGATGGACAAATGTTGTTTGGTCCATACCTGCATACATATGACCCTCCTTCTTTAGAGCAATGAAATTCCCGTAAGTGTCGAGCGAATTCCCGAGAAGATTTACACTGAAGAGAACACAGTTTGCAGTTCTTCCAAGGGGATACCAACCCTTGGTGATGTGACCCTAAGGAGGCCGGCTCATAAGTCATGGCCGTGGACCATTTATTCTGACGGTCCGAGGCAAAAGTAAATCACACAGCTTCAGTACTTCGTTCTCAGACAGATGGATATTACATATTGATATAGTTATCTGGCCTTGGGTTTTCTGTTGACAAACCAGACGGTCAGTCCACTCTGAACGTAGTTCCGGTAGAACTAAAATACAAAATAGAAAGGGGAAATAGGGGAATTTGAAATTCCGTATTTCAAAATAGAACAAGAGGCCCATGGGCCACATCGCTCACCTGAGGAACAATAGGTATGATAAAATCAGCTTAATGGAGTCATAATAATATATATATATATATATATTAAATATATATATAATATATATATAAAAAATATCTGGACAATGTAGTATAATACATGTAGATCCTGTATAAATAAAAATCAATTTTTTCCACTGGTTTTTGAGAAGAAGATTTTTAAAGATTTACTCAATATATTCCCAAGTAAAAGGTCGACCCCCCCATTTTGGCCCCACCCTACCCCAGGGGGTCATGATTTTGACAACTTTGAATCTACACTACCTGAGTATGCTTCCACATAAGTTTCAGCTTTCCTGGCCAAATGGTTTTTCAGAAGAAGATTTTTAAAGATTTACTCTATATATTTCTATGTAAAAAGTCGACCCCCCCCCCCATTTTGGCCCCACCCTACCCCCGGGGGTCATGATTTTCACAACTTTGAATCAACACTACCTGAGGATGCTTCCACATAAGTTTCAGCTTTCCTGGCCAAATGGTTTTTCATCAGAAGATTTTTAAAGATTTACTCTATATATTTCTATGTAAAAAGTCGACCCCCCCATTTTGGCCCCACCCTACCCCAGGGGATCATGATTTTCACAACTTTGAATCTACACTACCTGAGGATGCTTCCACATAAGTTTCAGCTTTTCTGGCCAAATGGTTTTTGAGAAAATTTTTAAAGATTAACTCTATATATTCCTATGTAAAAAGTTGACCCCCCATTGTGGCCCCATCCTACCCCCGGGGGTCATGATTTTCACAACTTTGAATCTACACTACCTGAGGATGCTTCCACATAAGTTTCAGCTTTCCTGGCCAAATGGTTCTTGAGAAGAAGATTTTTGAAAATTTCTTGAAAATTTTCATTAATTCCTAATTATCTCCCCTTGTAAGAGGGCTTGGTCCTTAATTTTCACAACTTTGAATCCCCTTGGGCTAAGGATGCTATGTGCCAAGTTTGGTTGAAATTGGCCCAGTGGTTCTTGAGAAGATGTTGAAAATGTGAAAAGTTTACAGACAGACGGACAGACGGACGACAGACAAAATGTGATCAGAATAGCTCACTTGAGCTTACAGCTCAGGTGAGCTAAAAACTACTTCACATTCATTGGCTATAAAAATAGGTATATCTTAATTCGTAAGATTTTTTATTGTTATTCAATTTTCTCAAGACAATGGTTAATTAGTATTCTAATTCAGTGTAATACGTTTGGAATTTATAGTCATTATTTTTTAATTTTTTTTTGGTGGGGGGGGGGGGTAGGGCTATTAACAATGATTAATATGTGAAATTCGCAGATAATTTAATTTACGTTTTATAAAATAAATAATTTAATATAGTGTTACTGTTTTTCAACGCAGACTTACATTTCATTGGAGCAAATGGAAATGATTTAAAGTTCTCAAACACTAAAATACGCTTTTCATCATTCTCTTTTGGTTTACAATATGTATGTATATTTGATCCTTATAATTTGCGGTCAGCAGAGGACGCACCAACTGAAGCATTCAAGGTAAATCTGTTGATCTCTTTACTAATGTTTATTCCTACATGTCCATAAGGTTTGTACACTTCTCCAAAATTAAGCTTTTGGGACTAAATTGGGCACAATTCCTGTCTTGCTAGACTTCTCATTGACAACTTTGAACATGGTTGATCCTCTGAAAACTATCTGTCTAATCAGTGGTACCAAGTAATTTGACCCCACTTAACATCATTAAATAAATCAAAACTCTCAACAGTTAGTGCTTTAATAGAATTTAATCAAGCAAACGTTCATTATGAACAAATTAAATCTCATCTGATGAGATCTCACTCATCAATCTTTCAGTGAAATCTCAAAATATTCTACATCAACCATACAAAATCCATACAAAATAAATTACACAGATTACTAATAAAAAACACACCCATATAAAACCATTTATACAATGATAAAATCTGTATTGATAGTGAATAAAATCATCTTCTCTGTCTCTCATCCAGATGCTACAATTATTCTCTGAAAAAAATGTAATCAGTAACACTCAATGTAATAATGAAATGGCCATTTAACATTCATTGCCAAAATTCAAAAGATCAGAAATTCGATACAATATCAGTTCTAGTTTCAAGTTCCAACTGAATTGCACAAAATTATCAAAAACTGAACACAAAAGAAATGCAGAGTTAAGAATCTATTTCCTGGACGGAAAAATGATAAAACTTAAGAGTGGAAAAAATACAAGTGGTACAGGTATGTACCGGTATGTACAGCACATCAGTACAGTACAGGTATGTACAGTACATCAGTACAGTACAGGTATGTACCGGTATGTACAGCACATCAGTACAGTACAGGTATGTACAGTACATCAGTACAGTACAGGTATGTACCGGTATGTACAGCACATCAGTACAGTACAGGTATGTACAGCACATCAGTACAGTACAGGTATGTACAGTACATCAGTAAAGTACAGGTATGTACCGGTATGTACAGCACATCAGTACAGTACAGGTATGTACAGTACATCAGTAAAGTACATCTATACAGTCCATCAATTACAGCATAGAGATTAACCTGTTCAAGGTCTCCATGGTTAGCTTACAAATTCTCAAAATGTCTTACACCAAGTTTAAGTCTCCTATGGTCAACACAGACTTAATTTTTTTGTACATTGTCTAATGAAAATACATGTATAAATTTCTGTTACACAGAATATTGTCTCCAGCACACACCCTTTCACACAATAATTCTCTCCCTTTTTTCTGACTGCAATGCACTTAAATCAATCTAAGTCAGAACTCTAGATACCATCCTGTTTTCAACAATCAATTATCTGTACGGTAAATGGAATTCTCGTCTTCCACAATGTACAATAAACTGGAATATCTCAATCAATGAGCTCAGCTGTTCTCCTTCCGTTACTTTGGTGGTTGGACTCTCACATGTGATATTTCCTCCGGTGGTACGACTCTCCTATTGATGTGGTCCTATCCTCACACCGCCATTATCCACCCATTGTCTGTCAGGAAGCTCATGATTTTCCGCCGGTGGGTTTTATCCAGCCCACTGGGGTAGCGGATCTTTACTGGTATACCTTGACGACGCTGTAGGTAATCCTACAACACAACAGACAAAAATACAATGTATAAAAAAATAATTCTTCTTTGAAGAAAAAATTGAAACTGTTCAAAATACTGACTCATGCAGTGAAGCCCCAGAATAAATCCTGTCCCTCGTCCTTTGACCTACCTTGATTATACAGGTCTTGATGGTCATATAGTTGGCGGGGGTCATCCCGATGGAATTACAGAGCTGCAGATATAAAAACAAGCGAGTAGAGTAAACCAGAAAATGACCTTTGATTATCCAATCACAATTTACATGTACATAAAGAATTAAGTTGACCATACTTAAAATGATCAAGCATCCACATGCCTATGTTTTTTAATGGTGACCAATTGTATATGAAGAACAAATAAATAAAATTTTGAAAGTCTCATAAACATATATATTGAATTTATAATATAATGTTAAATAAATTTTAATACTGTATTACCATAACTTATCAATATCAAGCATCATACCTTCTTCTCTCGCTCCGACAGCATGCCATAACTTGGCAGTATGGACATGTCCTTCATCTCATTTTCATCCCCTTCATCTTTTAGCCCTAAAAATACAGATAAATATATACACGTATATACATACATGTACCAACATAAAGAAATATTTACATTGTATATCGTCATCTCTCAAGCCAAGTGGTTAAGAAAATGACAACAAGAGGTGTGGATGTTTTAAGAAAATAAAAAAGATCCATTTAATATGTACAACTGTACATCACTTACATAAAAAAATTACACAAGGCTCAGTCTTACCTTCGTCGTCGATGAGTATATCTAATTTTTCTCTGCAAATTGAAAAAGAAAAACATTACTTTTATTTCTGATATTCATCAGAAGTAAAACTAAGAATTGAATTCTGAACAGAGATATACTCACTCGATACCGCCGGCGGCTTTTTTTGAGACCATTGACACCCTCTTTATTGGGGAGGAACTGCCCTAGGGGAAGAGGCACAACATTTCCTGTTAGCATCAGAGTATAGCAAAAAACTCCTAAAGAGGTTATTAGCATTGATTGGACTGTACACTAAGCAAATAAAACTCACCAATTTCTTCTTATTCTCTTTCTTTTTCTCTCGCTTGTAAAGTTCATCTTCATAATCATCCACTTCTGAAATTATGTAAAAGAAATTATAACTACACAAGTTTCTCCCCTTTAACAAAGAAATAATCGAAGATCCTCCATATTAAACTATCATAAAGGAATTTACCGTCCATTTTGGTAATTCCACTCTCTCTGTATTTCCACAGTTCGGTGATTCTAGCCTTCAGCTCTTTCTCTTCTACAAAAATAAAAAAAAAATCCAAATACATAAATGAAACTATTATCTCATAGATGCACATAAGCAATGATAAGGAGCAAGTGAATTGTTCTGTAAAAGCTGTCAATCATTTCTGACCTTGACACTTCTCTAGAAATTCTTCATGCTCGGCTGAGGATTGGAACTGAGCATAGACTTTCATCTTCTCTTGGAATTCTCTGAAAAAATCACAATATGAAAACAATCATCATTCAGAGAGCATTTCAGTTGAATAAGTCACATACAAATTGAGTTCTGATACATAATGGTTAATTCAGTCTATATAAAACTGAGTGTTTTGCACAAGTTCTTAAATACATTTCCAATAAGAAATACAACTTACTTTTCATCTTTTGATGTGCGTTTTTTGGGGGTTTGTGATTTGGGTTTAATGAGTGATGCGGCAGCTTGAATCAGGTTGTATTCCCTGGCGATGCGTTTTCTTCGTTCTCGTTCTTTTAATCGCGTTCTGTATCTGTCCACCTGAACCAACTTTACAGCTGTTTTCAAAAGAAAAATATAAAGAGAAGTCATAATATAAGAATGATGTATATGTGTATGCCTGTACCACAACAGATGACGTTACATCTAGACCATCAATACAGAAGGAAATGTTTGTTTACCTATGTCTAATTCATCATCATCATAGTTGTTGGCCAAACTACTTATCACAGTTTCTGCTTCATTATCATGTTCCTGAAAACACAAATAGTTACTGTTACTTGAGAAAGAAGTCTTTGCAAATCCCATAAACAACATTGACAAATTGCACTGAACATTAAAAAAAACCAACTTGACCCTCACTTACTCTTTCAAAATCATCCCTGAATGGCATGTATCCCAGATCATGCTGCTCCTGGATGTTGAGTTCGATGGGGCTGATGGGGGTGGTTATGCTGGGAGACAGGGGACCTACAACACACCCTCAAAACATCAACAGTCGTATACAGTACCTTTTAATCTTACAGAGACACAGGGAATCATGAATAAAATCCTTTCCATCTTTCCAGCTTTTTTTAAATAATGGTACACTGTATATCCGGTCAAACCTTTGTGTAAAATAAAATAGTAGCACAGAATACGGTAAATTAAAGACAGCCAAGAATGAATTGATAGAATAGTAGATGACAGGAGAGGGCTAGACAGCCAAGAATGAATTGATAGAATAATATATGACAGGAGAGGGCTAGACAGCCAAGAATGAATTGATAGAATAATATATGACAGGAGAAGGCTAGACACTAGACAGGTACTGACCTCCTTCTGGACAGGAGTGGTCTTTGACTGGGCTTTTAGTCAGCACTATGGTTTCTGTAAGATAACAAGTTTGATAGATGTCACTCTGACAGCAAGTAACACAGAAAACGAGTCACACAGATAACAAGTCACACAGATAACAAGTCACACAGACAACAAGTCACACAGATAACAAGTCACACAGACAACAAGTCACACAGACAACAAGTCACACAAATAACAAGTCACACAGATAACAAGTCACACAGGTAAAAAGTCACACAAATAACATGTCACACAGACAACAAGTCACACAGAGAACATGTCACACAGATAACAAGTCACACAGATAACGAGTCACACAGAAAACGAGTCGCACAGATAACAAGTCACACAGATAACAAGTCACACAGATAACGAGTCACACAGATAACAAGTCACACAGATAACAAGTCACACAGATAACAAGTCACACTGATAACAAGTCACACAGATAACAAGTCACACAGACAACAAGTCACACAGATAACAAGTCACACAGACAACAAGTCACACAGATAACAAGTCACACAGATAACAAGTCACACAGATAACAAGTCACACAGACAACAAGTCACACAGATAACAAGTCACATAGTTATAAAAGTCAAGCAAGTCACATAGATAACATGTCACATAGATATCAAGTCACATAGATAGCATGTCACATAGATATCAAGTCACATAGATAACAAATCACACAGATGACAAGTTACACAGATGACAAGTCACATAGGTGGCAGGTAACATACAAATGTTAATGGATCATATTATATTATTTGATTATTTTTGTCATATGAAAAACAACCCTGAATTTTAAACTGTTTCCTTTTTGTTATTTTTCAAACTTCCAAAGATAAAGAAGCTTTTCCTTACCTCTTCCAATACTTCCATTGACATAAAAAGTCACGTAATGATCTTGACACTCTGCAAAAAAAAATGGATCATACTTTACTCAAAAATTACTTATAAAAACATTAAACATACATGTACATTGAATATAAGATCCATAATTTTTGTGGTAGCTTTGAGGGTTAAAAAAGATGGGTACTTATTATCAGAAATGCATATACAGTTGAACTTCAATATCTCGAACACTGATATTTCGAATACATTGGATATGTCAAAGTGAATTGTAAGCCCCAACCACTTATTTTTAAAGTATTTTTAAATTACCCTCAATATCTCGAACACTCGGATATCTCAATGATTTTAAACAGTCCCATCTAGTTCGATGGTAACGAAGTTTGACTATATCTGATTGTTTTTCATAACAGTAAACTATCAAGTCATTATAATGGAGATATCCACCAATGTTGCTGCTGCATTTTATAAGAACTTACAAAGTTGTAAATACATTTATTTTCAGAATGTTCCTGAATTGTAAAAAAATTGAAAACTTTTTTTATTCATATTGTTTCCATTCTTTTAATATAAATCCTACTAAGTTGAAATATGTTGGCCTCAAATAAAAATATACCATTTTCTACAGTTATATTTGTCAAAAGATATTTTAAAATTTTGGGTTGGCAAGTACCCATCTTTTTTTTTTTGCAAGGAAAATCAAGGCAACATTGTAACCTGTACATTAGTAATGATATATTAAATTATTATTATTGTTTTGTATGTATTGATTAATTCACTGAAATACCTTCTGCTGATCGAGATTCCACATGGCTGGCTACATCATCCCTTTAGTATAAAACATACAAAAAAAAATTAGCTTATTCATCAAAAAGAGTTATTCTCTTTTGAGAAGTGGACAGGCATAGCCTACATCCACTTCTCTTCGCAAGCCCTCATATTTTGATTCTGGAAAACGTGTAAATGTCGGAACCGAAGACGGTTTACGCTTCGACCCATGTTTCGATTCCAGTTTCTCTGAATTTTCGTAACAGACCTATAATTTCCTCATTTCAAACATAAATGCACACATTTATCACAAAAACTTCAACACTAACCCGCTGTCTAATCATTTTCTCAACTTCTACATCCCAGGTTTAAATTTTGTATATCGCATCGTTTATCTAGGTCAGTGCAGCTTAAACGTTTGTGTTTCGGATAAAATTGGAAATATATTAAAGAAAATAATGCCGAAAACGTCACTGAATTAATTAAATCTTACAATGTTTAAAAAAACAGTGAGTCACAAAATTACACAGTGGTGTTTCTTTCCTTTTTAACCATCTCGTTTGGTGACATACCCAAAATTTGCTCTGGATCTATTCTTAAACATTAAAACAAACTGATTAATATAGCCGGAAAGATTAAAATCAAGTTTTTTGTGTTCGTGACACAATTATTTTAGCTAATTTTTCTTTAAATGGTTAAACAATTCTTTATATCTCTTTAAATTATAAGAAGAATATGTTTTATCTAAAGTCTACAATCATACACACAAAACAATATATTTTCCAATTTTTCCGACTTTAAATACCGGTATTTTATTTTTTAACCACTAATAGCGAGCGATCACATAATTCAAACCCGGGATGTAGAAGTTGAGAAAATGATTTGACAGCGGGTTAGTGTTGAATTTTTTGTGATTAATGTGTGCATTTATGTTTAAAATGAGGAAATTTTAGGTCTGTTACGAAAATTCAGAGAAACTGGAGTCGAAACATGGGTCGAAGCGTAAACCGTCTTCGGTTCCGACATTTACACGTTTTCCAGAATCAAAATATGAGGGCTTGCGAAGAGAAGTGGATGTAGGCTATGCCTGTCCACTTCTCAAAAGAGAATACAAAAAGAGTTAGCTATTTTAAGCCCCCCCCCCCTCCCGAATATACAAAGAGTTATAGTAAATACCATAACTTTTGGTGCAATATTTCATCAACTCAATTGCAGTATTTAAAAACTTCCTAATCAAACTATGAATTAATTTAAAGACTTGCCAGTTTCCAAATCCATATTGTTCCACGGCATCTAGCAGCATGGTCTCCTCTGCAAGACTCCATGCCTTGGTTATGTCAAATGCACCGACAGGACTATCATTCTGTAATGTAAATGAGTTTTATGGTGAATGATTATTAACTAAATCATTTTTAAATTCAATTTCCATAAAGAAAAAATAATAATCAGGTTTTTTTTTTTATATCTTGTAAAATGTCAATAAGTCTCGGGAATGTTCATCCAAGTTTAAACAATAAACAAAAAACAGATAAAAGTTTGAATCTATGTTTATGCCATTCATTTGTGTAGCTTGCATGCTTGCTACAATATAGTAAAAAGAAACATCTCTGCAGCTCATTAACAGTTTAAGACTAAAATAAGGAATGTACATATAAGAAAAAATTACTGCATATAACGCGTTATGCCTACTATAGATGGAAATTGTCATCTAAAAACGTACACTTACAAAAATTTTGTAACTGTGGTCCCTTTTGTGTGTCCCGAGTTCTGCTCCGCATGAAAAACACTGTAAATAAGACAGTAAATACATGAATCATTTTAATAAATTTAAATAAAGCGCGAATTCTATAAAAAGATGTGACGTCAAAATACCTGTAAACAAAGGTCAATGTCGACACATTCAGCACACTGCGCTCTGTACCCCGAAATATCACTTTGGCAATAACTACATCGATATTTAGCCATCTCGATGTGGTCTTCGATATTTATATATATTCCATAAGTAAATATTTCGGGGGGAAGCAACAAAAACAAACATAAAATCGGCCTCCTTTACTGCCTACTCCCCATCTTTCTCTCGTATAGCATTGTGACGTCAAATTTCCCATAATGCCACACAAACTTCCTTACGCTTAGCGTCGTGTTGATTCACGGCATTTCCTTGTATTTTCGAGGGATTAGGATAGGGAGTATGGGAATATCATGTAAATACTTACTTTCAATAATCGTTTCTTTGGAAAAATATTAATGAGCAAGTTTATGCCCGTGGGCTTCATAGCTCGCCAAAGTTGGTCTTTGTATTTTTAGCTTACCTGCACGTTTTTACTTTCCATTATCCCCCGAGTACCCAAACTCACCATAAGCAGAAAACATCCCGCGTTTCTCTGTAAATTATTTTTTTGTGGTTTTTGTCATTTGCAATTGTAACGGCTTTTAATTATTTCATTTTGTTTGTTTATATGTGTTAACATAACATTGCTCCTCTCGAGCAATGTCAAAGTATTAAATTACGTAAAACGCATTGCTCCAAGCAATTGGCATGTAGTATATATAAGGGAACGATTTTATTGAGTCAGTTAGTTTTTTGTGTGTGAAAAAGGATTGTTTATGTTTACTTCATTTTGGATTTATAATTACTGTTTTATTTTACTGTGAATATTTAACTGTGAATAAACTTTAAACTTTACTCCTGGCGTATTATTTTAAGAAGATACATTTAGTTAAAATGATATTCATTGAGAGTTATTTCCCCTAGATCCTTGTACGAAAACGTTACACAATTAATAAATAAAACCTGAAACGTCAATATTTATAAAATTATCAACAAAAATATTGTAAAATATATTGTATTTTACAATTTTGAATAGTTCAAAATCTAAATGCATATCTAAACATAATGAAATGTTTATTAAGATTAATAAATTCCATTGTCTGTCAAATTGTAGAAAATACTCAATTTCAGTCGTTCAGTCATTTTGATTACAAGTTAAACTCACTGAAATATAATTTTCATTTTAGCTGGTACCTGGATATCTGCTTTGTTTTGGGATTTACATAAATGATGTTCTTATTGGTGACAATTTACCCACACACTTATCATGGGGATATAAAAGATGAAATGATGAAAAGAAAAACCTGAACTTTAAGAACAGGAAGACTGTGTTTTTGGAGAGAGAAGAGGAACAGAACAGAAGAAGTCATACAATAAACACATTGTTTTTATATTCATAATTTTGTTTGAGAAGTGGAAGGGGAAGGACATTTACTTAAGTTAGTTACATCAAATTGCTATATGCTGCATGTATTAACTAAAGGATGTAAATGGGTGGGAGAGAGAAAGTTTCTCACATAGGAGAATTCAGACTTATTTAAATTCTATATATTGATGTGAACCAAAAATGGCTTTTGATTACCTTGTCACAGGATTAACACACCCTCTTTTCTTTCTCGGTAATGAGAAATTAGCAATTAGCATGTGTTGAGTAAAAATATAGAATGTGCAGTCATTGGGCACAGGCAGCATATGCATTCATCTGACATTAAATCATAATGAAAGAATACTCAATATCTAATTTTTAATATAATATAATGAGAAAAATTTATAATACCAGGTGCTTAATTGACACCCAATCCCTCAAATTAATAATTGTGTACAATTAGCTCTTATATATTTTTTCTAATTCCTAAAAACTATTTTAAAAGAATTCACTAACTCTGCGAATGCAGTAAACCAAGAAAAATGAAACACAACGGTTTAAGTTTACATCCCTAATTCGACAGAGGAAATACGGGCGATTCATCGTAACCATCTTGTCTCTTTTAAAATAAATAAAACAGAAACACTATGTTTAAATAACCATTTACATAATGTACTGCTGAAACATATCTTAAAATTAATTCGGATTAGGTGATAAAATGACATCGCGCCTATATCAGAAGAGTAACCGCTCAAAGAGTTACTTCCCATTTTGGGATCACTTGTGCGTTTGAAATGTGTACATTCCAGATTAAGAAATTAAATGCAAAAGTTCAAGTGCAAGACGGCTATAGATATTATTAAACTTAGTATGATTTTCTTCCATTTTACGAGTTCTTAATGAAAACTGATGCTCATTTGTTGAGAGATGAAGGTTTACTTTGTAATTTTAATCAAAATATTCAAAAATGCACTATTTTAGGAACAAGTAGTCAGTTTTTGAGAAATTTACATAACTAGTGAACTTTACAACTAAATGAGCATTGATTTCTATGATGTATAGATAATTTTGAATATGTTGCCATATTACTTTCTTTGCCTTGCACTTGAACTTTTTCTCTCAATTTAGCATTGACGTTTTTTGTCTAAAAGGCGCCCACGTGACCCTTAAAAGTCACGTGACCGTCAAATTTAGACATGGTCAAGTTAAGATGACCCATATCTTTACAAAAACACCCAAAATAGTTTAGAACTATTCATTATGCAGAAATAAATAAACAAAAGCAAAGCGACCTCCTTTTACTGCTGTTTGAAAGCAAAATGTTGCCTTAACTGTCCTGCGAAACCAAGCCTCTATGCAATCCGTTTGTTTGATCACAAAATTTTGATGGCTATCAGTGCTAAGTTAAATCGACTACAAAAAGTAATATGCCAATTAAAGAGTGTTTTGAGATATTAATCTGTAAGTCCGTACGTCAAATTCAAGATGCGTATTAACAATCTGATTAAAATCAGCCGTTCTGATACGCTACCGCTCTCGAACATCTGAAACAACCCGCTTAGAGGTTACGTCCGAACGACCCGACAATCTAAATATTAAAATATAAGGTCGTGACCTTTTTTACCAATGAGAATCCCCGTCTCTTAAAGACTATCGGGTGAAGTAACAGCAAGGTAAATATAACCGCACAGATTTATGGGAAATTATCTGCTGGCAGAGTTTTGCTAGCCACAATTTGATTGGCTTATCGAAAGGTCGTTCGGACGTGACCTCTAAGCGGGTTGTTTCAGATGGCGTATCAGAACAGCTGATTTTAATCAGATTGGCGTATTAAAATTGTACAATGCTGTTAATGTTCATGTAATACATATGACTATGTATTCTATTTAGCGTTTTTTTTTTTGGCGGAATGCGGCCTACATCGCTAAACGCCATGCATATACACGTAGGACTATTCAGGAATCTACGCCAACTTGTTCAATAACTATTTTCCGCCAGATAACGTACATGCAAACTATAATACGTTTATACAGAATTCGATCATCAGTCTGACTATACAAGTACATGTATTTCAAAGCGTTGCAGGGCTCATAGCTACAATAATAGAGAATTAGTAGAGGCCGACGGTCAGACTGTTTGACTCAGAACGTCGCTGCTTCAAATACATAGAAGATACATTCAGTAATGAATAGCCCAGAAAACAAACTAGCAAGAAAAAATTAAAGCTGACATGAATTCATAAAAGCATTTGGTCGCCATATTAGTTTCGATCGCTCCTCTGCTGCCACTGGGGTATATATACCGGTCGAGAAAGTTACGGTCGGTTGCTTTCCGATCGAGGCATTCCGGTTGCACGGACTTCTAAATGCATAAACTATACATTGTAGTAAAATGTTTGTAATAAAAATTAAAGGAAACAACAATTAATAAAATACAAAATAAATTTATTCTTTGAAAAAAATTTCAAGGTATCCGTATTATTTTGCACAGATAGTGCTGCCTTACTTCGCATGCACATCGAACACGTGTGTCGTTCAAACAGAGTGCATAACGTCTGCATCTTTTTTAAAAACCCCGGCGGCACTACATCCAACACAGAAGCTAAAGGATAGTAAATCCAAGACAGTAACAACGTAACATCGTTGCCATCGGTTTCTACAGAAACGCTCAGTTTCTAAAATCCATGCCATCATTGACATTGCTCGATCTGCCACAGTGTGTGGTTTGCGCATGTGCGATGTCATAACAAACACAGGAAAACGGCCTACAATTATCGAGGAATTTTTGAAGTATTTGTGCCTGGATTTCAGTCTGTCTTGTTTCGTCGTTCATTAGATATTCCTTGCCAGTGCAGTGGTTGTCATATTATTTTTGTTCAAAACGCGTTTCTAGTCGTCTTTTCGTCCAATGTAACGTGTTCGGGTGCATGAAATACTTGAATGCGGTGAAGCATGAATAGTGCTCTCGGCCCACAGGCACCTGACGTTATAAATTTTTCTCATAATAAAAATAAATACCCTATATCTAATAATACACCTTGTGTATTATTAGATATAGGGTATTTATTTTTCTTATGAGAAAAATTTATAACGTCAGGTGCCTGTGTCTCGGCCTTATATAGGGAGTGTGTAGCGATGAACAGAACAATAGAAATCGACAACTAATATGGCGGTAGTCGGAGATAAAAGGGAAATAATGCGTATTTATGAATTCATGTCAGCTTTAACATTGTTTGAATTGCATTGTTTTAATACCCGAGATGGCAGATATATTGTTTTTATTAACTAACGATAACTTTTTTGGCAAGTTGCAAATCAACTCTGGACAATGAATGCTGTATCATATGGACCTCCTTGATATGGAGTGCACGTTGCGTAAACGCAGATCTACAGAAAAGAAAACGAACGGAAATGTATTCAAGTTATGACTTGAATGAAAGGAAAAAAACCATTCCTTGAGTAAATGAGTTAATCATTAAGGTCGGGGCGTAATGAAACAAATAAAACCCGAAAATACCAGTGATCGCTCTAAATTCGCAAGTTTTTATTTTTATAACGCATTGGTCTCTTATTTTGCGGTCGATGGTTCAATTCAACCAAGTAGAAAATAATTTTTTTTTCACTTAAAGCATAAAAAGAATAGAAAGTTGAAATTACATGTATCTCATCTGCTGGATTATTTTTTCAAATTTCTTTGTATAATTCTGAGTATGAGCACATCCAACATTATATAAATAGTGCCTGTCTGGGAGGGTACCATTGAAATTGACACCCCGAGAAAACCATTGTCAACCTCCGCTTCGCGTCGGTTGACAATGGTTTTCTCGGGGTGTCAATTTCAACTGGTACCCTCCCAGACAGGCACTATTTATTTTATTATACTGAATGTCTTAATTTTATAGCAAATTTTACTGCTTTTATATAGAAAATACGCGAGTTCTACGACGAACCGTACGCGCATAATTTACGCGCATGTAACAATTCGTTCTATCGGCCCGTTGCCAAGTGTGTTGCTAACGCTGAGGGTATGAGAACGGATTGTCAACTGCGTCTAAACCAATCAGATATCAGTATTTAACATGAAAGTATAATAAATAAAGATATCCTCAATAACATTACACTCTGTTTACACTTACATTCATTGCATTTTGCTGGAACTAATCAGTTTAGAATATCAATCGACTTTATTCACAATTCTATATTCATCTCTCAATGCAGGCTTCCTGAATTTATGACCAATCAGTGGATACAGACCCCTTTATGAAATAGGTTCCTAGGTTACGAAAATTATATTGCGACAGGTACCTGTATCTTAAAACACTGACATCAATGTATTGTATGCAAACTATAAGTACATGTAGCTAAAAAAAAAATCTAAAAAGCCAACTAGATATGATGCTGGTACCTCATGACAAGTACTTTATTCTTAGTGCTTGGAAACCAGATCACAAATACATCCATATATAGCTAATACACACAAAAGGTACGAACAATATAAAATGTTAACTGTAATAATTTAAACATGTCAAAAGATATGGAAACAGTATCACATTCAAAATGAGAGGGAAAAAGTTAAAAAAGCACAGAAGTGCCCTAAATAATTTATTTAATCGTCACAATGATGCATGCTACAGATGTGTACATTATCGGTGTGGGTGACCGCTACTTTCTACTTCAGGTTAATGTTTGCGCTGTCGTTTA